>WOVY01015506.1:0-24539 GCA_013436015.1 Rhipicephalus annulatus | reverse complement strand
GTGTGTGTTTGTGCGTGAGTGTGTGCGCGTGCGTGCGTGTGCGTGCGTGCGTGCGTGTGTGCGTGCGTGTGTGTGTGTGTGTGTGTGTGTGTGCGCGTGTGTGTATGTGCGTGCGTGCGTGCGTGTGTGTTGGTGTGTGGGTGTGTGTGTTGTGGTGTGTGTGTGGTGTGAAAAAAGGAGAATTGCGTCAAGGGCGTGCAGTATAGCGCATTTAGTAACGCTGTCAAACCTTCAATAAGCTAGTTTGACAACCAAAAGGTATTATCAAAATGGGCTAACCAGCTACAGTCACCGTTGTTTTTTTCTCGTTATATTCCATTAGACGGTCTTTATGATGGTTTAGTCGACAGCATTTTAGAAATTGTTGCCAAGGTGTCTGGCGCAGTTTCCTTACCGACGAACTCTTGGGCTGTCGTAATCGCAGTGTGTCATTTTTTTAGTGCCTTATTCGGTAAATCTATTCCGAGTGATGTATTTGCATGAGCATCGGGGTGATGAAAAAATATTTGTTTTTATTATATAGACTATAGGGACGTATTGCCTGTAGCAGTCTTGTTAGTCAGTACGATCACTTAGGCAGTTTTAAATTTCTAGGGAAACAAATATTTGTGATCAGCTGTAGTCGCTTTGGACTCAAAGTCTAGAGGTTTCGAAAGATAGTATACAATGTATTACCACTGTACAGGCATGTCGCAACTGACCTCCCCAGACAGGAAAATGGGGATTCCGGAGCCTATATAGGCGCAGTGGCCGAACAATACAGTCATTGGGTGTATATGTTACCAAACCCGTCTTGACAACAACGCATTATCTATTTAACTGCCTTCAGTTGTCCTTCCTACCTCACCTCAACCCGACCGGAAGGACACTCTTGTGGTTTGCCACTGTAGCGAGTTAATTGCTTTCCTGTACGCGTTGAGGTTAAAAAAAAAATGACAGTGAAGTAGTGAGTCATCGGGCTCGTTGTCGAATAACAATTGCTCGATGAAAGGGGAGCGACCGTCGAATCAACCCCTTCGAATTGTAATGCGACTATAGCGAGTGCGGGCAAACAACCTTCCCATTTTCTATAAGGACCCCGAGCGGATGCCGGAAAACGAAACGGGTGTTGTAATGATCCCATCAGGCCTATAATACGCTATCGCGCGCATTAAAGTCGTGAAAACAGAGGGGTGTACACTGTATCGCGGCTTATTTTCACTCTGCACTAACGGATGCAGTAGTCTGAATGGCGCTTCCTTCCTGCTCAACAAGCAAATTGCTGCGTGCTTGCCAGCTATAGAAGCAGTCACGGTGAGGTTTTTCCTGTTTATTATCGCTTTTTGTTTTCATTAACTTCGCGCATGCAAGAAAAATAAAACAGTGACTGCAATATATACGCGGCAGATACTTCTTGCGCTCAGCACTGCGAAGCTTACAGTATACGTGTAGGTAAGCAGCGACTGCGCTGCGCTTGAATATCGTCGTGATCGAAGGGCGGGAGCTGCGAAGATGAAAAGTGCATTCGACAGTATACAACGACGATCCTTTCTGTTCTCACAACGAGCCAATGTGTATGTTTTGTGTTATGATGTAATGAATAAAACATTCGGTAGAGGGAGAGACAGTTATGGTCGAGTAAGATCGAAAATGACTTCGTTCGGATCTCATAAATTCGCTCGGACAATGGGCGTCCGGCGGGCAGTTTCAGAAAGGATCCGCGATGTATGGAAAAAATGCTTCGTATGTGTTTATATACTGTACCACCAGAAAATATCGACTCACCGAATGTCGATTCACGCGAGACTTGGTTAACTTCGGTCGTAAAGAGACAGAAAACAAAAATCGATCAGTTTTTCTGCGCAATGGTTGGAAAGTATAAGTGATGCTCGTTTTATATATGAGTGTATATATAGGGGCCGACCGACTCAGTAATGAAACAATCCTTGGCGAGCATTTGACAGTGCGTTGGCGCAAGCGCCGACGACAAACGAGTCACCGTCATCGTCTCTCGTGTACGCGTGTGACAACGGAACGCATCCTGCACTGTCGAGAGTCGGTGCAGTTCTCGTTAACGTCTATTTTTTTTTTTCGCGTGAGCGATGCCATTGTCGCGGCCCGGTGGTTTTAACTCGTTAAGACAACGCGTCTTTCTCATTCGGCTAAATCCACTCTGGCGCACTTCGCCACTGGGGAGTGTGCTGTAGCGCGCCTGAGCCGCTCTGTGATCAATGGCGACAGGTGGAAAATGTCGACGACGTATAAGTCATGTGCATTAGAGCATAGCGTATACTTCCCAGAATAGTGTGAAGCGAGCCGCTGTCAAGCATCAGTGGCCTCCGCGGAAAAAGTGTCGCATTTGTTGAAAAACTGTTGCCAATGCGAAGCACTTAATTGTTCGTATGCTGTCGTCGTCTCATGTCACGTGCGTAACGCAGGCGAAACTATCTATAAAAAGAGTATAAAAAAGAACAAGCAAGCGATCAATATAAAAAATGAAATAAAGGGACAAATAGATAGACAAATTGAAATAAATAGAAATAAGATAGAAAAAAGACATAAACTGAAAAAGAGAAAAAGGAAGAAAGGAAAACCAAAGAGAGGCCAAGAAAATAGCCTAACTCGGTTCTTTCTTCATTCTTGGCGCGCATATATAGTGTGGAGCTGCTGGTTTATTATTTTTTTTGCTGTTTGTCAAGAGAACACTCTGTCTCGATAATGTTTTGTCGTAGAACATCGAGACACCTCTCATATAAGACCCGAACCATAACGCAACTTATTTGTCAAGACAGACGTTCAGGAGACGTTGGTGGAATTGATAGATGAGCATTCTTGCCTCGAACAAGGCAAGACCGCTCGTTAAAAACGTTGGCTCCACTAACATGCATGCTCAACAATGTTCGTTACTTGTTTGGCAATAATTAAATGCTCGATTTAGTGCAGTATCTGGGTCCGGCGTCGTTCATTTATGATATATCGACGGGTTTTCGTTAAGCGTAAACTTAGAGCCGAGAATTACGCTAATTTTATGTGCGTTGTGTGCTTCAGCGTCATTTTTATTACTGACTTAAAAACAGAATACCATGCTACAAGTGTTTGTTTTTTCTTATTTGTATATGGTCACGTCCGTTTCTTGTTCAATTAATCTTTTCTTTTGTTCGACCTCTTCGTTAGGTCGTTTTAAAAATTTTGTGAGCAATGTGTGTGAGTTCAAATCAATGACTAAGCTGTCAAGCCAAACAAATCGAAGAGCACGTTTCAAATACTCACATGTCGCGTACACGCCGGTTTATCTCTTTTTTTTATTATTATTGTAGCACGTACAGTCTGCCAAGAGTTCACCACTGCTCTGCACGGTGCCTTCAGCTATTCGGAACACAAGATCAAAAGCATAAACAGCCCTCTGAACACCTTTCGCGCCTTATCACACCTGCATGTTTTCGCACTCACAGGAGTACTAGTTACACCCTTCACTCTCCCTGCGTAGTTAGAAGCATTGCTGGCGCGTGCTGTTTTTAGTGGCCTAATCAAAATCAAGTATAATAAAGAGTTGTGTGTGTTCACTAAACGCTTTATTGTGCGGCATTTGTGGAGTAATATATTCTGCAAGACGAGCTAGTTGGTATGAATGCATAATAACTTTTTCTTAGAGCACATTGTCAATGTGCGCTAAGGAAAAGTTATTGGGCTGCTTTCGCCACATCTGGGGGTCTACCTCTATGGAAATAGCGTTTTTCACACACAGAGTCATTTAATGCTCACTCACTCACTCAATACTTTCACTTATTTATTTTACTCTCCACCGAAGAGAGAAGATATACATCACTGAACGCGCAAACTTGCTTGTTACTCTGCGCGGAATGAGGGCAAATCCTCTGCACCGCAGCACCGACTGTTAACATAGTATACTGTTTTAATAGCCACACCGAGATTAGTGCCAGACGAGGCTTGGTAAGGAGCGGTTCCTACAATGCCGTGCTAAATGAAACGGTTCTATCCATGCGCGGCTGCGGTTCCGGATACCGCAGGTCGGAGGTTGCCATCCTTTGGTTTTATTTATATACTTTCGGCGCAAACGTGGCGCCGAGTAGCGCGCTGCAGCTGCGCAGCGTCATGCAGCGCCACGGCTGCGGCGCCGTCAGCTATGTATACGTTCAGCGCGGGAACGCATACGTCATTTTAACTTCGAAATCAGATCCACGAGTGTTCGTTACGCTGGCGATGCTCTAGCCAGCATGGCTTTCACCGCACTGAGTGATTGACATCGCAATGTGAGTTTTCGCTTTTTTTTTTTCTCTTTCCAAACCTCTAATTCTCGAACTGTATTAATTCGCGATTGTTTTACGTAAAACGTAACAAGCCATGTTGGAGCTCGTGTCGGCTTGCACAGTGGATTCTGGCCTCCTTTTCGGAGCCTTCGATGCGTGTATTGCAGTCAAGCCACCATGTGCGCGCTCCATGCGAGTAATAACTGTGGCGTAGTCAAATACAGTTAAAGTTCGGTGTCTTGCGGCTATAGGTTCGGTAAGTCAGTCAGTCAGTCAAGAACTTTAATATATGGTCCTGAGGAGTTTAAGCCACCAGGGTGCCCACGTGGGACATCCTAGCAGCCGCTACCGTAGGCGGACGCCCGAGTCGGGGCGGGAACGTGGTGGCGTTCCGCCAGTTCTTGGGCCCTCTGGACTGCCTTAAGTTGGTTTCGGAGATTGGGGCTCCTGAGTGCCTCCTCCCAGTCGGACTCACTGGTGAGAGGTCCCTGAGGTAACGCGGGACATTGCCAGAGCATGTGCGCGAGTGAACAGTACACTTCTGTGCAATCTGGGCACTGTGAATTTATGTCTGAGTTGTAATGGCTGAGTCGGCCCCGTGATGGGTACGATCTCGTTTGTAACATTCTAAAGGCTACTTCTTGCGCGCGTTCGAGTTTTGAATGGGGTAAAGGGTATCGGCTTCTGTTGTGTCGGTAGTGGGAGGTAATTTCATGGAAGGTGAGTAGTGGGTCATTAAACTGCACGTCTGGGCCCAGCTCTTCGGTGGCTGATTGATCGTCACGGCGGGTCAGTTCTCGTGCTCGATCATGAGCCATTTCGTTGAGGTTGGGTTGTTGTGGGTGAACGTCTTTGCCCATGTGGGCAGGGAACCAAGAGAGGTAGTGCGAGCCCGTATATTTCCGTGTTTGTAAAATGCGGGCTGCTTCTGGAGCGATGTTGCCGGTTTCGTAAGCCCGAATGGCGGCGCGAGAGTCTGTGAAGACATTAGTGAGTGAGGGGTCGGTCATCGCTAAAGCTATAGCAACTTGTTCGGCTATGGCGCTTGTTGATAGCCTAACCGAGGCGGCTGAGCGTAGGGCTCCGTCGCCATCTACTACCGCGAGTGCGAAAGAGGAGGAGTTACCGTATTGCGCCGCGTCGACGAATGCGGTAGAGTTGCGATTCGCGGCGGTACGGTTGAGGATCGCGCGAGCGCGGGCCAGCCGTCTGCCTTCGTTGTGTTGTGGGTGGACATTTCGTGGAAATGGGGTTACCATGTAAGTAGCGCGGACAACTCTGGGGAGGGTTACTGCGCGTTCAAGGCAGGGGTGTGGGGACATGCCGGCCTCGCTTAGAAGTCGGCGGCCTGCCTTGGAGGAGGAGAGGCGGATCACTTGGGCCGTGGTCTGGGCCTCGATCACTTCATCGATGCCGTTGTGCATGCCTAGTTGGTCGAGACGGGAAGTGCTCGTGTTTTGTGGCAAACCAAGGACTTGTTTAATGCTTTTGCGCATGAGTGTGTTTAGTTTCGTCTTTTCTACCTTCGTCCAGTTGTGGGCAGAGGCGACGTAATTGATGTGACTCATTAGGTTCGGTAAAAAAAAGAATTTATATAGACTCTATGTATCTACGGCCTCTTCTCCTCTTCTTCTGTTTTTGTCATCGTTAATGTTGCAGAGCTGTTGTTTTATAAAAAAAAACTGTAGCACCGATGTGTTCAACAGTTATGATCAGACTCACCAGTGTATCGCAGCACATTCGCAAGCATCACAACGAACACCATGTTGTGTGCCTGGTGCTACGAATAACACAAAGGCTTCGCGGCGCTATAGATCCGTTACTAACGCCACCTTGTGTATTGTTTTCACTGCACAGTTACTATTACGCCTATAGTGCTTACGTGCATTTTTTTATTGAAAACTCTGCTGTTCTTTGTTGTACGTCATTTTCTTATCAGGGTAAGACTATATTAACTCCTAATTAACTTGCGAGGCAACTATACTTATCTCTTAGCATAGAAAGCGCCATAGGTAAGGGAAAATACTGGTGCACATATTTATTTATTACTCTGGTTTTGTTATTAAGCCCACTTTAACACTCATCGTGTCTCTTCGTGCTGTGATGTTCTCTTTGTTCGAATATGTTTTGTTCACATTCTTCAATGCAGTGAGTGTATCTATCTTGTGGCAATTCGTCATTCGTAAACATCTAGCTACATTTTTGGTCGACTAGACGAGGCTATTGTACTTGTGAAGCTCGTATCACGACTTTGCATTCTCCGATACGAATGAAGTTGTGAGTCGATCCGCTCAGCAGGTTCTACGCATGTTCGATTAGACCCAACGTGTTTTCGCGCCCGGCAAGGTAACATATATTGTTAGGTGATCGCCAACCCTTCGATCATCGTTTGTAGCGTTTCCTCGTTTAGATCAGGGCTTCACTGTAGATACAATGTTAAAAAACAAGCAGTTATCTAGAATTCCACAGATAATTGCGCATTTCACAGAGGGACCACATGCGCAAAACTCTTTGTTGCAAAGAATTGTTTTTGATTGGTCGGCTGCCTTAGCTAGTGTGTTTCTGCTCATTGGTTAGCTTTTGTCCTTACGAAACTACCTAGCATGAAAGACTGCTTCGTGCATCTATCTTGTGGCAATTCGTCATTCGTAAACATCTAGCTACATTTTTGGTCGACTAGACGAGGCTATTGTACTTGTGAAGCTCGTATCACGACTTTGCATTCTCCAATACGAATGAAGTTGTGAGTCGATACGCTCAGCAGGTTCTACGCATGTTCGATTAGAACCAACGTGTCTTCGCGCCCGGCAAGGTATACGAGATATTGTTAGGTGATCGCCAACCCTTCGATCATCGTTCGTAGCTTTTCCTCGTTTAGATTAGGGCCTCACTGTAGATACAATGTTAAAAACAAGCAGTTATCTAGGATTCCACAGATAATTGTGCATTTCACAGAGGGACCACATGCGCAAAGCTCTTTGTTGCAAAGAACTGCTTTTGATTGATCGGCTGTCTTAGCTAGTGTGTTTCTGTTCATTGATTAGCTTTTGTCCTTACGAAACTACCTAGCGGGAAAGACTGCTTGGTGAGTGCACAGTCATATGCTGCTGCGCGCAACAAGATTTGAATTAATTCGCGCCTACGTGCGCGACTCGTCTGCCGTATACCGGCTTTGAAGAGCTCCGTTATTCGCGCGGCATACCACACAGTGTACTCGCACATGTCGGGATGGCGGTTCACAGCTGTGGCGGCCGCATGCGCCACTGCAAGCAGACAGCTGAAAAATTCAATGAAAATAAAAATAAAGGAAGGAATCACATGTGGCGCGCTCACTGGAAACGATTTTCAATGCTCGGTGCTTAGATTTAGTCGTCCATTTTCTATTATAGAGTTGGAGACCTTTAATATAGGTAGGTGCACATAAATATACAGCACAACACAAACGCCTAACAAAACAAATGAAGTGTTGAACGCTTGTCACTTATTTCATTGGCGTGGAGGCGCGATAATCACGTGCTTGTCGTTGGGTACTGTGCGTATAAGCATCGATGTTTTTTTGATCGCGATATGGAGGTCGCGTGTAAGTTGAGTTGTAGGGCTTTAATATAAACATGTGCACTTTATGTCTGACGTGGCACTCGATTGACGCCTCTCACCTGGTCTGCTCTGTCGACACATCTTAGTGAATGATGCCAGATAAGTTATATGAACATCGTTGATACTAGATGAGCTTTGTTCTGGTAACAAATAACTCCTTTTTAACCAATGTCGTTCACCCTACGATAACTGGTTTTACTAAAGCCTCTTCTGACCAGTATAGCTCGAAACAACCATTATCGTATGATTTTTGTTTTTTTTGTTTGTTCATTTGTTCGTTTATTTGTTTGTTTGTTTGTTTGTTTTTGATACGTAACGCTCGCAATGTCTACGATTTCCCGTTCCAATTTTTATTCTACAGCGGTGATAGCGCGTTCATCCACCTAGCGTTTTAATCGTATATGCATTTGCACGACACGTAAAGCTGCGACCTATTTTTTTTTTTTACTGCCGCCTCCATAATTTTGCCGTCGTAGCACACGACAACATTTACTACAGCCACTTTCAACATCCTTTCGGTTGCCAACACACGATCGCCCGTATTTAGCCGTTAAATGTTACAAAATAGCATTTTGGTATCCGTTGTCAACAGCTTCTCGCAAGAACGAGTACAAAGTCGCGCCGGGTTATAGGGTATTGTAATCCAACACAAAAAAAGAAACCTAAGTCGTGGCGCAATAGACATGAACAGCGTAACGACTCTTTTTATCTGCGTAATCGCCGGACACGCGGTCGCAAGTGTATTGTTGTTTATGCGAGTACGTGCGTCATCAGCTATTCGTGCAGCCACAACGCTCTTTTTACGACGCGCCTCCTTTATTCTGATTTCGCGGCACGACAGACGGAACGACGAGGAAGGGGAGAAATAAAACGAAAATCGCTGGTATAAAAAAAATCGAGCAACCCTTTTTTGTACGCCTCAGTTGTTGTTTATGGCAGCCTGTAATATACGATCGCGGAAGGGAAGAGTTAACCGCTGACCCTGATTTGGCGTCGTAACCTAACATTTTCTCTGTATACTCGACGCAGCATTTTCGAGCTAACATGTCCGTGGAGATATATGACCCATGTGAAAACACATACTGTATTGAAAAAGATTAAGAGAACTTCCGCTGCCGTAAAGACGGAAGCCGAACCGCCACGATGGTCTAGTGGTTACGATATACTCGACTGCTGACCAAAAGGTCACTGGATTGAATTCCAGCCGCGGAGGCCGCATTTTCGGTGCAGGTCAAATTGCTCGAAGCCCATGTGCTTAGATTTTGGTGTACGTTAAAGAACCCCCCCGCTGGTCTAAATTTTCGGAGCCCTCCGCTACGGCGTGCCTCGTAATGATATTGTGGTGCTGCAGCTATTAAAAAAAAATCCAAAACTTAACGTTTGTATTGGGCTCCATAAAACTGCAGGTGCACCGGCTGCCATCAGAGCTCGTTGTAATCTCTTTTGGTAATGCATCACGGGTGCTGTTTGAACAATAATAATGTAATAATTACAGCGATCCGACAAATTCCTTTCGGGACATTTAGGTTTGGTACTGGGTCGTGACGGGGATGCAGGGAGCAGACTGTAGGTCCGAAATCAAACTGTTTATTGGGCCGAACTTGTGACCGGTGAACGGTAGATCAGGTTGCAGCGATACACACTAGCAGTGATGACTATACTTGAGAATGAAATGTGGAAATATTGCTGCGTTATATGTGGCATTCCGAGTCTCTCAGCGCAGTGAACTTAAAGCTGATATCAGTTCTATAAGTGTCATATAACGAATGCTTTAAACCACAATCTCACTTTGCTACCCAGCAAATGCCGGCAAGCAAAGCGCATTGTCGTTGGAGCCCGATATCACCGGACGTCAGCGCTTTCCCCGAACAACAAAGATGAACCAGCAGGAATGTGTAAACACGCCTGTCTAACCGGTGTCACGACTATTTTAAAAATGATTAACCTTTTGTGTGAAACGCAGCTTAATGCCCAGTTCTGCCGCAATGACGTACACAGGCAAATCACCAAAAATCATTTCTTTTCTCCGTCCATAGCGGTCGCCCCTCTTCCCAGTAACAAATTTAGACGCTCCTTAAAAAGTCGTCTACAGCACACATCCGTGCCATTCGCTGAGTTATGTGCGAAAGGGTATTTTGTAAAATTGAGATCTGTGGCACGGGAAAACCCGCGCAGGTAAATTTCTCCCCATGCTGACGAACTTATGTAGAGCAGTGCCCGGCAGAACACTGCATTTTTGTAATGCGCGTCATGTCTGTGTCGCTCGGGCAGGTAGCATTAAAAGTATACTCATCACATTTACTTTCTTTTTTTTTTGAAGCTCAAGTCCGCAACTTCATTTCGTTATTACGCGCACAACCGGCGTTCCACATTTGCGGTGAAGTCTCGTCGTCATTTTGACAACGCTTGTCCTTTTATAGCTCACATTTTAATGCCAGTTAATTCATTACAAAAACCGTATGAGTGACTCAAGCTACATGCGTCGAACGTATGTGTACGGGGCTTCGCTTTAAAGTCCGTGGCTGTGGCAACGCACCCAGCTCATTAAAGGTTACATTTAAGTGCCTAATGCGTGCAAATAACTAGTTAGATGGTGATCACCATCGTTCATCTCAGCATATAACGTCAGTGTCGTGTCGACGGGAACTCAATTATCTATAAGCCATACCTCGCGCAATGGTTAGCCGATGTTGTACAACTCCCCAGGTACCTCCCTAAATGAGTACCTCTACACAACTATCATTCTTTTTTTTATATCTTCAAAAGACTGCCCTTTGGCACAATAAGCATAGATAAAAATGGCACAGGTTCAAGTTACACTCATGTCACAACCAATCATGTCACTCAATTACAATCATGTCTCTCATGTCACAAGTTACAATCAGTTATATGTTACAATCATATAACTTGTTAACATGTTAACACGTTACACTCATGTATGAAGTTTAGCAAAGATCGGTGGAAAGGTCCTTTTATCCGCTCTTGTAAGTCCGGAGGGCGACCGGGATGGTAACTCGTTGTTGTAAGATGGCGAAGGCGCGCTTGCTCTAGGCTTGGGCACGACCAGAGCAAGTGTGTCACGTCCACGGCAGTTATCGGAGCGTCACGAAAGGGGCAGGTGGTTCCAAACGCTGCGCGGTACTGTTGCGTATACTCTTAATTACTTGTCTCATGTTGATGAAGCGCCCCGCCACGGTGGTCTAGTGGCTAAGGTACTCGGCTGCTGACCCGCAGGTCGCTGGATCAAATCCCGGCTGTGGTGGCTGCATTTCCGATGGAAGCGGAAATGTTGTAGGCCCGTGTACTCAGATTTGGGTGCACGTTAATGAACCCCAGGTGGTCAAAATTTCCGGAGTCCTCCACTACGGCGTCTCTCATAATCAAATGGTGGTTTTGGGACGTTAAACCCCACAAATCAATCAATCAATCAATCAATCAATCATGTTGATGAAGCTTAGAACACGCTCATGGCGTGCTTTAGTGCTTTTAATACCATTTATTTTCATAGATAAAGTCACTGAAGAAGTTACACGCGTACTTGTATTTTTTTTGTGCATGAAACCAATAAAACAAAAAAAAATGGAACCAGCGAGGCGCATTCGTTTATGACTTTTACTTCGTCTGAGGCAGCTTTGAAATATTTCTAATAGTAATTTGATTTAGTGCTCTGTTCGAGCGACTCGCAAAGAATTTGTTAGGAATTTATGGCTTGTTGTTCGTCTTCAAAGGTCACAGTGTCAACACAAATTCCTAGCACGCCAACGCTATTGAACTCGCGACGCTCAACATCGGTTCTCGTTTTCTTTACGTTGTTTCGTGACGCCCGCAGAATCCCCTCTTCTTCCACCTCTCACCTCGTGCTCTACCTCTACATAGAATGTATTAATACGTTCTTTATTGTCTATCAAATAAATTTGTTGTGCTGATACTTTCCTCCAGCAGCATTAGCTTACCTTAAACTGCACAACAAGGAACAACACATTAATTCTTAAGCAGCAAGATTATGATAATGATGATAAGTGGTTTTTATTGGCACAAGGGCCATACTTGACCAAAGAGCGCCATTAGGTAGCAAGAAGCATGTTTCACATATGGTGTTTTTCAAGGCTTGATTTTTGTACGGTGTGCTCAAGATCGTTCAGGATCACCAAAAAAGCGCGTTGCATTATTTTACCACATCTAAACGGTTAAGAAAAAAGCAAGTGCTTTTTCGAATTCCTTCAAAAAAAATGTTAAAGATGGCTAGTGTTTCTTTTTCTTTCTTTTTGTGACATGCTTTTGCATAACACATGCCTAATGAACAGATTTACATTTTTTTCTTTTTTTCAAGTTAAGTGTAGTATTAGAGAATATGATTTTCTTATTATTTTATGATGCCCCTAAATATTGTGAAACCTTGATGAAAATTCAGATCGAAAGCGTAAAACGATTGGAAGACGAGGATTTTATTGCTAGACGTATGGCTGGTCACGTTTGTTTCCTTTCAAAATGTTTTAAAGGCTCACCTTCTCGATCGCGTGGGTGATTTCAATTCATGGAGACATTGTGCGTAAAATGCACAGACACAGACAGAAAATATTACGAGTGACTATATATATAGCTCACGGAATCCGGACCGACCTTGGTGCAGACGTCCGTTCATTGTCTCCAATTATTTATATTATTTTTCGTTAAGTGGCCCTATACTTAAGCGCTGTTGTACATTACGAAAGTAATGCACAAAACAATCTCGGAAGAGAAATGCGCTTCGAGACATGTAAAAGTTCACTTGAAGTTGTACAAGAGTACGTCCACTTAGGACAGGTAGTAACCGCGGAGCCGAACCACGAGATTGAAGTAACTAGAAGAATAAGAATGGGGCGGAGCGAATTCGGCAAGCATTCTCACATCATAAATCATGAATTCTAGACTGCCGCTATGCCTCAAGAGGAAGGTATATAACAGCTGTATCTTAGAGCACTTACCTACGGAGCAGAAACCTGTAAGTTTTACAAAAAGCGTACAACCTAAGTTGTGGACGACGCAGCGAGCAATGGAAAGGAAAATTATAGGTGTAATCATATATGGCATAAGAAGAGAGCAGAGTTTATCAGGGGACGAACGGGCGTTAAGGACAGCATAGTCGAAATCAAGAAAAAGAAATGGTCATGGGCAGCGCACGTAGTGCGAAGGCAGGACAACCGCTAATCATTAAGGATCACGGACTGGACACCAAGAGAAGGCAAGCTGGTTACGGGGAGACAAAAAAATTTGCTGGGCAGATGAGATTAGGAAGTTTGCGGGTGTAAAGTGGCAGCAGCAAGCACAGGACCTTGTAAAGTGGTGGAACATAGGTGAGGCCATTTGTCCTGCAGTGGGCGTAGACATGATGACGATGACGATTCTTAAACGCGATAGAGTATGCTTCGGTTCCACTATATAGGAGGAATAGGGCTCCCAGCTAACTGCATAACTATCAAAGCCTACAGAGCGTTTCACAAATATTTTCTTACATGACGCATCTATATATCTCGTTTTAGCAAGATGCTTGAATAGAGCGTGTGACACTAAATGACTCAAACACTGAATTCCTTCAAGCAGTTCCTTTATGCTCATTTAAAGTCCTGCAAAAAGCTCGGTCCAGACTGGCGTAAAAGCTTGGTCTACACAGCAAAGCTTGATCTACCCAGTGGCGTAGCCCTTGACTACGCCACTGTGTAGATGTGTTGCGTTTCGCTTAAGCTTATCGAAATATCCTTGCAAGTCAATAAACTCGCGTAATTTCTAGCCAGGACCGATGAGTGTGTCGCCAGAGAGTTAAATAACACCTTTTACAGAACAATTCAGCCGATAAGGCTCTGATGTGTTAATGTGGGTAAACGGCTTAGTAGTCCCACACCTTCCAAAGTACCGACGTGATCAGGCATCTGGCTATAGGTTAACCCTTCCACATATCGTTACAGAGTGACTCTCGAATATGTGAGCATAGAGACGCATACGAAGGCACCTATTTTGTGCGCTTGAGTCGTGTTTGTATGTTATATCCTTTCAGGTGGCGTGACTGCGTAGTAGAGTAAATGAGACTTAGACGTCGCGCGGCAGAAAAAAAAGAGAAGGATCGACAAGGTAAAAAAGCGTATAGCCCTGCAAGCCTCTGGCTCCGTGCCTACGTGGTTTATCCCCACGCTTAACTACACCCCTGATCGGCTAGAGCGTAGTGACACCACGAATACGAGCGAAATATGTGCTGTCTCATCCCCAAGCCTTCGTCCCGAAGAGGCATACTGCAACTCTGCATTACGATCGTCCACTACAGTCTATCGAATCTTATATTCACCTGTACGTGCCTACACCCGAGCCTCCAAGGCTTAACCCTGGCTACACGATGGTTAGACGCATATCCCCCTATAGTGTCACTGAGCTCCCTGAGCCTTGTTATGCACGAGCATCTGGCTGCTTAAGCACGCTATAAGGAGCATGCCGTTAATGCACGCAGGAGGGTGGGTATCGAGAGGGAGATAGAAGAAAGAGAGAGAAACCATGCGGCCTTTCTTTTGTCTTCGATCTTTTATGGGCACTGTCCTCCCCTACACCGGCATCCCCGACACTTGGCGTATTTACGACGCGCCTATCCCGTGTCCTCCGTCCCTCGTCGGCCTTTACGAGGACGCCGGGCGAGAGGACCAACGCGTGGCCACTACGTATACTTCCCCTTTTTTTTATACCCTCTGCTTTCGTTTTCGGTCAGTTTACAGCCGCGGCATTATACCTGGCCGAACGAGAGCCGTAAACAGCGCCCTTCCTGCGTCACAGCAGGCTTCGCCTGCGCGTTTTTTTTTTTTTGTCTCGTTTTGCGATCGTTTCAGACGGAACCAACCCACCATCTATAACTATTCACCGGATACCGTTCCGCCGCTGGCCCATACTATCCCACTCTTTATCTGGCGCGTGCGCGCTTATGGTATCGTCTCAATGTAACCGCGTAAAACCGTCTTGCGTAATAACGACAACAAAATAGAAATAAACGCGCAGAGTGAGGAGAAACATCGAATTGCCCGTTGCTACGATCGCATTTATACGTGCCCGATGCGGTCTCCGTATACTGCATATGTCCCTGTGGCCATCGGGCAAGGAGTCTTATGGGCGGCGCCGGATGGTGGCGGTAAATAACTATTCAAGTATTCAGACAGCTGAGGTAAGCGTAAACGTGTCACGTGCAAAACTATAAGGAAAGATATATTTGATACTGCTATGGGACATTTCTTTCGAGGTTAACGTGACTGACTTTTTTTCTTTTCTTTCTCGGAGTGTATACAAAAGCTCGCTTTGTGATTTATTTTTTCTCGTTCTTATAGGCTGGTGAAGGGTTTCTTTGCGGTATATGCAGTGGATTTTCGCCGGATGCCCCACCTCGGCACACTCTGATCAAGGCTTTGCTGCACTTTTTGCAGACAACGTAGTTTTGGTGCCTCACTATATTGCGTTTGATGTTTCCCATTGGGCATGCTCTGAATCAAAACAGCACTGCAAATTATTAATCTCTGCAAGAATATTATGTTCTTAAATAATTAGCAAGTTTTCGCGCTTCTATTTATTCAAAGTACGCGTGAAAATATGCACGTTTCATCGATACATTTGTGGCAATGGAGTACTTGACCAAGTTTTGTCCCAGCTCATGAAAACATGTGTGGCTGTTATGTGCTGCGCGACGATTTTTCACCGAAAAAAGACCTAAGTGCAAAGAAGAATGGATTTGTTAAGCGACCGTGTGCATGAAGAATGCTTGACATTGTGGATAAAGAGAGAGATAAGGACAAAGGAAATACAGGGAGGCTAGCCAGAGGATGACTTCTGTTTGCTACTCTGTACTTGAGAATAAAAAAAAGGGGGGGGGGGGTGTAAAATAATGAAAGAGATTAAACTATTGTGAGACCACAGGAGAAGAGCAGACAAACATGTATAATTACACCTGCTGCGATTTGACCCGGCAACGTGTGACCTACACACCTTTCCTCAGTGTCAGGTCGAGCACGTCGTTACATTATTAATGTACAATTGACGAGTGGACAAAAAGGGCTCACTAAAACGCGATCTTTCGTTTCCGCTCTATAGCCTGTGGGCCTGATGTCAGCTCGATTTGGGCTTGCTCGTTTACTACGAGGCCTAAACTAACTATGTAAACCGCATTACTGCAGCATGGTGAAAGACGGCGATTTCGAGTTGTCGCAGGTGAGAGCTGTTCTACTCTGTCATTTCTTGTCCAGTTTTAATTTTAGCTTTGATACGGCAACTATTAGTATAATAAATCAAAGTGAAGGGGGAAAAACGAGCTTAACAACTCAGTTTCTTCGCGTCTCGCTAAAAAAAAACAAGCACCGGCAAAACCTGCTGCACCTGCATCTTTTTGTCTGCACCCGCGTCCCTCTGTCTCAATCTGACGCCATCAAGTTGTCTGCGCGTGTTGCAACCTGTGCACTTTCATTCGATCAACGAGATAGGGAGCGTCAGGTTACGACATCACACCCGTGGTCCCGGGGCTCTTTTCGCCACATATTTGAGCGGCCAGACACCTGCTCATCCTTCCGATTCAGCACGTCTTGCAACACATCCACGTGTACTTGCGCGCATTCCCGTTCCACTATGCGTAGCCCTGTTTCTATGTTCCCCTATTCTCCTTACGCTGCCGACCCCTCCACGTCTTCAGCCGTAACTAGCGAAAGGTCATAGAGCAGTATAAGGACCAACAAGAACAAGTGTAGCGCGCTCACACGTGGCTTTACGAGGCCATTACACACGGCACAGTTAAGCGCATGGTTACCGTGGCGGTGCGGGATGGGAACGCGGCAGAAGGCGCGCCTATCATTGGTTCTTCTACTGCTCTTTCCTTTATGGATGCGCCTGATTCCCCACACGCTTTCCCGACGTACGGGTTCACGAAGGCGATGTCGCAACTCGCGAGGGCGCCAACCTCCGCGGCTCCCGGCCAATTGCGCACCAACCCCGGCGCACCCCTTTCGTCTGGTCTCCCTAAGGATGCTCATTCAGCCCGTATACCCTTTAGAGCGTTTCCCCTCCTGAGCTCCCGATGCGCCCTGTTGGCTTTCTCAAAGCCTGGCCGAATCCCTCTCGAGTCAGCTGCCCATATTGCCGTTCCAAGGAAAGGAGGCTCGAAACGATTGCCGACACATTTAAGTGGCGTCTCCGCGCGGAGCTATACCGCCATCGACGTGCCGCCCACACGTTTCCTTGCAATGCTTCCAGCTTGCAGCGCCCTCCAGTGTGTCGACGCGTGTATGCTCGCAACGGTTCTGCGCCCGAAATCTTTAACTCCCACATACACGGTTGCGCCTTCGAGCGGCGCAAACAGCCGTCTTAATGACGACAGAGAGGCTCCGCGTGCCGCGGCAGCTGAGCGTGGCGAGACGTGCGAATCGGCTCCGCAGTTCTTGGTGCTGTTAGGACCGGCGCCAGGTCTGACAATGGATCGGCGTTCCTTTTGATGTTCCTTTTGAGTCGCCAAACGGGTGGGCGGGCCGGTGTCCGCCATGTATTGTTCCCACCTGGCCGGAGGGTGCGGCGTCCTGCCGCCGCGGCGCCGTGAGCAGTTCGGGAGACCACCGGTGCAGCTTCTTCTTTGGAAGATGACGGCGGCGGCGGCGGCCGGGAATCGTCCCGCTAATTGAACGAGTTGTTCGGCACCCTTTGAAGCTTGTTTACGGCGGCCCTTTCGATGGATGCAGTCATCAACTCCAGACCCCTCGCCCAGCGACACACCTTGACGGGGGGGGAGCCGCGTTCGTGCCACATGGCCGTGCGGTGACCACGCTTCAGTTTTGAACGTTCGCGTGGACCGTGCGTGCTCGTCACCCTCGCGGGTAATGTGTGGTCCGTGATTGGACGGTGCCATCTGTACGCGGTCCCCGATCTAGGGATCTGGGGAGGACAGACCCTTTATAATGAGCCCCCACGGCTCATTCGGTGCTTTTTCGAGTGGAGAGCTCGCCATGTACGAAGAACGCCACTATATATCTAAACTTTCTTATTGACCTCTCTCTAATGTAAATAAACGTCTGTTCTCTGTTTTCCCATATAAGCATTGCTTCTCGCTATAAGGGACGAGTCCGATGGGAGCCAGCTACCAACGACGAGACCCACAGGACCCAGTCCACAACAACTGGATGGCAGCGGTGGGATCGAGCTCATCGACCAGGAGGCAATGCTGAGACCTGCTGTCTGGAGGACCTAGAGTCGGACAAAACTGCTTCGTGGCATCTCTGACAACACGGGAAGGAACGCGTCCGAATTCATGACTGCATAGGGTGAGTGCACTGCTTTTCTTTGCTGAGATATCACCAGGCTTTGCGTAGGATTGTAAACAAAGCAGTGATTTGGTAACGGTTGACGGAAGTATTGATAGTACGTCAAAGTTGTTTAGTTAAAAGAGTTAGCAGCACCAAGGACCGCCATGAATTTGAAGGGACTAAAAAAGCCAGAGTTGTTAGAGTTGGCCCGAGAGCTGGGCCAGGTAATTGCCGAGACGAAAAGAAAGCAGGAGATCATTGACGCCATCGAGAAGATCGGGGCAGATGACGATGAGCTGAGCGAATGCTTGGAGGCTATTACGCAAAGGAAAGAGGAGCAGAGGCTCCGTGAGGAAAAAGAGGAGCAGAGGCTCCGGGAGGAAAAAGAGGAACAGAGACGTCGTGAGGAGAAAGAGGAAAGAGAACGTATCGATCGTATGGAAATGAAACGCCTAGAAATTGAACTAGCAAAGGCTCAATCAATGAACGGAGCTAGCGCAGTGGCACGAGAAAGAGAGCGCCGAATGACAGATTTGATGCCATCCTACGCGGTAGGAGGGGACATGGGTCTTTTTCTGGTGCACTTTGAGCGCACGTGCGAGAGGGAAAATTTTGCTAAAAACACGTGGCCCCAGCGCTTGCTTACGCTGCTGCCGTGTGAAGTAGCTGACATTATAGCCCGTATGGGTAAAGAAGACGCAGACGACTATGACAGAGTCAAAGCGAGTCTGCTCAAAAAGTACAGACTGTCAGCGGAGGCGTTCAGGCGAAAATTTCGTGAGATCGAGAAAGCCAAAGACGAGTCATACCCAGAGTTTGCGTACACCTTAAAGGTAAATCTGGAGGAATGGCTTAGAGAGGAGGGTGCGCTTGGCGACGCGGAAAAGACTCTGCAGTGTTTTGCGTTGGAACAATTCTTTCGGCGTCTACCTGAAAACATTAGGTACTGGGTTCAGGATAGACAAGGAGTAGATACTATCACGAGAGCGGCAGAGCTCGCAGAGGAGTACGTAAATCGCCGTGCCCTCGAAGGCAAGGATGTCCCTAGGAGGGAGATTAGTAAATATCGGGCCGACAAGCCTCCGCGATGGACAAAGTCGGGTCGGTATATGCCGAAGGAGGGTTTAGACTCCAAAGGAAGCGGTGATGAGAAAAACAAGAGAAAGGAAGAAGCACCCGAGAAAAGGGCGGAAGGGCAACAGAAAAAGGCGTTCGAGGCCAAGAAGCCGATAGTTTGCTATAACTGCCAACAGACGGGGCATATTTCTTTGGGTTGTAAGAACCCGAAAGTTGTGTTAATGTCACTCTGTAGTAATGACGAAAACATGAAATTGCTAGAACCATACATCCGAGACCTAGTCGTGAATGGCCAACCGTGCCGCGTGCTCCGCGATTCGGCCGCCACTATGGATGTAGTGCACCCGTCCTATGTCGAGGAGAGTCAGTTTACAGGAGAATGCGCGTGGATAAGACAAGCAGTAGAGACAAACAGTGCCTGTCTCCCAGTAGCAAGAGTCCGCATCGAAGGCCCTTTCGGTGTTCTAGACACTGAAGCTGCCGTTTCGGCACATCTCCCAGTGCAATACCCGTATTTGTTCTCAAATAAATCAGAGTACTTGCTGCGACAAAAAGGAATTGGGTTCAGTGAGGGTATCGTACAGGCCTTAACTCGATCCAAAGCAAGGGAGCTCGCCGCTCAGACAGTTTGTAAAGATCCGGTGGCAGACGAAACAGCTTCAGCGGCAGAGCCTTCTTTACCTGGCACGAAACTGGACCGCCCTATAATGGAGCCTCAAAACACAATATCTAAAGAAAGATGTAAGAAACCGGATGAATCCGAGGCATCTCGAGAAGTAGAATGCACTATAAAGCTGTTAAATGTAAGTCCTACAGAACTGATAGTGGAACAGGAAAATGACTCCACTCTCCGTAACTTAACGCCAGACGCGAAGGAAGGGGTGGCTAAGCAAAACATTCAGTTCACCAAGAAGGGGGGCGTCTTGTACAGAAAGTACACAAGTCGAAAAGGAGTTCGGTTTAATCAGCTAGTCGTACCGTATCCTTTCCGCGAGGAGCTGCTGCACCTGGTCCACGGAGGTTTGTGGTCAGGGCATCTCGGCATCAAAAAAACAAAAGAATGTTTGTTACGGGAGTTTTACTGGCCCGGCTGCTTTCGGGAGGTGGAGGCATTTGTAAGAAGCTGCGACACGTGCCAACGCGTTGGCAAGCCAGGGGATAAGGCTAAAGCACCTATGAAGCTGGTCCCCATTATCACAGAACCGTTTCGCAGGCTAGTTATAGACACAGTGGGTCCACTTCCTGTAACGCAGTCCGGGTACCGGCACATACTCACAGTGCTCTGCCCGGCCACGAAATTCCCGGAAGCAGTACCGTTAAAGGAGCTCAGCTCGGAGGAGGTAGTTAAAGCGCTTTTATCTATCTTTGCACGTGTAGGCTTCCCCGCAGAAATTCAGTCCGACCAGGGATCTGTTTTTACAAGTGCACTAACCTCGACATTTCTAGAAAAGTGTGGCGTTAAAATCATCCACAGTTCAGTGTACCACCCTCAGTCAAATGCTGTAGAAAAGGTACATTCAGTCATGAAACGGCTGCTACGCGCCCTTTGTTATGAGCAAAAAGAGGATTGGGAGGCTTGCTTGCCCGCAGCTATGTTCGCGCTTCGGATCGCTCCTCACGAATCAACAGGGTTTTCGCCTGCGGAGCTTGTTTACGGACGTGCTCTTCGCTCCCCACTTCGCATTGTTCGAGAATCTTGGGAGGGCCGGGCGGACGACCCTTCGGTAGTAGCATACGTGCTTGAGCTGTTAGACCGACTTCACGCAGCTCAAGAACTAGCGGAGCAGGAAATGCGCAGAGCTCAAAACAACGCTAAGCGCTATTATGACAAGACAGCCCGGACGCGAAGCTTTCGAGTAGGGGAAAAAGTGATGATACTGAAACCCTCACTGAAGAATAAACTTCAGGTCCAGTGGGAGGGACCTGTTGAGGTAGTTCAGAAATTGTCAGACACAAATTACTTGGTTACTGGACTGGGAAGGCGTAAAACGCAACAGGTGTACCACACTAATCTGCTCAAACCGTACCAGCAGAGGCATGCCGTTGTAAACATGTCGCTCAATCAACCGGAAGAAATGCCTATTGATTTCCCGGAGTTAACAACAGAAAACAAAGACATTGGCGAGACTATTAGTAACCTGGTAGAGCAGGCGGAGTTGGAGCCAGATCAGAAAGCGGAACTGAAGGAACTATTGTTTGACTTTAAAGAAACATTTTCAGACACACCTGGCAGAACCAAAGCCCTAGTTCATGATATTGAGCTGACATCTTCGGAACCAATTCGTTCTAAAGCTTACCGCGTTTCCCCGAGGCAACGGGAAATAATGGCCGCGGAGATAAACCGAATGCTCGAGCTAGGAGTGATCGAGCCAGGAGAGAGTGATTACACCTCGCCTCTGATCTTGGTTGAGGTCCCAGGGAAAGAGCCGCGACCGTGTATTGACTATCGGAGGCTCAACTCGATTACAAAGGACCAAACTTATCCAATTCCGCATATTGAGGAAAGGCTTGAGCAAGTCAGCAGTGCCAATTTCATCTCGACTTTGGATTTAGTCAGGGGATACTGGCAGGTGCCTCTAACTGAAAGGGCTAGTAGGCTTGCGGCGTTTATTTCCCCGATGGGAACATTTCGGCCGAAGGTCCTTAGTTTTGGATTAAAGAATGCCCCTTATTGCTTTTCTGGCCTAATGGACAAAGTGTTACAGGGTATGGAGGACTTTGCCCTCCCGTACCTAGATGATATTGCTATTTTTTCTTCTTCCTGGATAGACCACATGAAACACTTGCGAGCTGTGCTATGTCGTCTGCGTGAGGCCGGCTTAACAGTGAAGGTTGCGAAATGCCAATTGGGGCGCGCTGAGGTAGCTTATCTAGGGCATGTAATAGGCCAAGGCTACCGCCGGCCGTCAGAAGTAAAGCTGGCCGCAATAGACAACTTTCCCCAACCACGAACCAAGAAAGACATTCGGTCGTTTCTTGGATTGGCCGGTTATTATCAAAGGTATATCCCGCGTTACTCTGACATTGCAAGTTCCTTGACAGACGCTCTTAGAAAGACTGAACCCCAGACCGTAAAATGGGATGGGGCCAAGGAACATGCATTTTCTACGCTAAAGAAGGCACTAAAAAGTCAGCCAGTGTTGAGCGCGCCTGACTACTCTAAGCCGTTCATTCTTCAGTGTGACGCCAGCGACCGGGGTATGGGTGTCGTGCTTTGTCAGAGGGGAGAGAACGACCAGGAACACCCTGTACTGTATGCCAGTAGAAAGCTTTCTGTTCGTGAGGAAGCATACAGTGCCTCAGAAAGGAATGTGCCTGCGTTGTTTGGGCTGTGCAGAAGCTAGCTTGCTACATCGCCGGTTCTAGGTTCACAATAGAGACTGACCACTGTCCCCTCACATGGCTACAGTCCATGTCATCGAAAAACGGCCGTCTTTTGCGCTGGAGCTTAGCTCTTCAACAATACACCTTTGATATCCATTACAAGAAGGGTAAACTCAACAGCAACGCAGATGGTCTGAGTCGTTGTCCCTAGTACCCCGAGGGCTTCAAAACGATTTTCTGCTTTCTATCCTCGATTTGAGGCCCACTAGTTTTCTGTATTTATCCAAACATGTGTCAAGTGTTTTGTTTAATGTCTTCAAAAGTGGCTGATGTGGTGTTGCGACTCGGCGGGGGCCACAGGAATAAAGTTGAGGTAGAAGGAAATGACTTCCACAGGTGAATCTAAGTCTGGTGATTCTGAGTAGGGAATTGCCGTGTGCTTGCTCGTGTGTGGGTGTGCTTTCGGCGCAGTTTCCGCAGTTCCTCATTGGTGGTGGGCGGAAGATATGGTGGAGAGGGGTCACCTCATCCCTGCGAGCAACGCCCTCTTGGTCAATGATCATCGGATCCAGTGTTCGGGACAAAAATAATAGAGGAAGAGCCGACAAGCTGCAATACAGATCCCGCTGCACAGTACCTGCTGGCCACTGCACCTCGGGATCTTCTTTCCCCGGCGGAGAGGCTGTTAGGACCGGCGCCAGGTCTGACAATGGATCGGCGTTCCTTTTGATGTTCCTTTTGAGTCGCCAAACGGGTGGGCGGCCGGTGTCCCGCCATGTATTGTTCCCACCTGGCCGGAGGGTGCGGCGTCCTGCCGCCGCGGCGCCGTGAGCAGTTCGGGAGACCACCGGTGCAGCTTCTTCTTTGGAAGATGACGGCGGCGGCGGCGGCCGGGAATCGTCCCGCTAATTGAACGAGTTGTTCGGCACCCTTTGAAGCTTGTTTACGGCGGCCCTTTCGATGGATGCAGTCATCAACTCCAGACCCCTCGCCCAGCGACACACCTTGACGGGGGGGGAGCCGCGTTCGTGCCACATGGCCGTGCGGTGACCACGCTTCAGTTTTGAACGTTCGCGTGGACCGTGCGTGCTCGTCACCCTCGCGGGTAATGTGTGGTCCGTGATTGGACGGTGCCATCTGTACGCGGTCCCCGATCTAGGGATCTGGGGAGGACAGACCCTTTATAATGAGCCCCCACGGCTCATTCGGTGCTTTTTCGAGTGGAGAGCTCGCCATGTACGAAGAACGCCACTATATATCTAAACTTTCTTATTGACCTCTCTCTAATGTAAATAAACGTCTGTTCTCTGTTTTCCCATATAAGCATTGCTTCTCGCTATAAGGGACGAGTCCGATGGGAGCCAGCTACCAACGACGAGACCCACAGGACCCAGACCACAACAGTGCGCGTTCGCGTTGACACGTGTTGACGCGACGGCTGTTGCGTAGGCAGCGTTGTTGCTTCGAGCGAGCGCAAATTAGGTCTGCAGGTGCAACGAATGTATCGCTTGATGATGTCAAGGTTGCCTTGATTAGTGCGGCTGCTGCGTGCAACGTCCAACTCTTGTTTACGTAACTTACACAGGGGCCGTTGAATGCGTATGTCAATGCGAGGCTGTGGCAGCAGCTTTGGCTCCTACGCCAGCGGTTGCGTCGCTTGTGGGAATAAGAAGGTAGCTACAAATAAATGTTACAACTGAAAAATCTACCCTAAGGGCATATTAGAACTCATTATAGCAACAAATGAGGTCTTCATCTGTACGACTGAGGACGCTGTATATAAAAACAGAACACAACAAAGTTAGCACCGACTCTCTCTATTACGTGTATACGTTAGAGTGACAATACGCAGAGGCTAGTTAATCATTTCTCGAAACAGCGTGCTCCAGGTATACCACCAGGATTAAAAGTTGCTTGGCTTTCCCTGACAGTAAAACAATACGTAACTTAAGCGACATTTACGTTCCTGTAATGATGGGCAATGTGGCTTAAAATGATTCGCACGCGCATCGTG
>WOVY01015505.1:17500-109314 GCA_013436015.1 Rhipicephalus annulatus | reverse complement strand
TCTGTCTGTCTGTCTGTCTGTCTGTCTGTCTGTCTGTCTGTCTGTCTGTCTGTCTGTCTGTCTGTCTGTTCTGTCTGTCTGTCTGTCCTGTGTCCTGTCTGTCTGTCGTCTGTCTGTCTGTACTAGTCTGTCTGTCCTAGTCTAGTCTAGTCTGGTCTATCTATCTATCTATCTATCTATCTATATAATCCTATCTAATCTATCTATCTATCTATCTATCTCTCTATCTATTCTATCTTATCTATCTATCTATCTTCTATCATCTATCATCTATCTATCTATCTATCATCATCGATCTATCTAATCTACTATCATATCTATCATGTCTGTCTGTCTGTCTGTCTGTCCTGTCTGTCTTCTGTCTGTCTGTCTGTCTGTCTCGTCTGTCTGTCTGTCCTGTCTGTCTGTCTGTCTGGTCTGTCTGTCTGTCTGTCTGTCTGTCCTGTCTTGTCTGTCCTGTCTGTCTGTTCTGTCTGTCTCCTGTCCTGTCTGTCTGTCTGTCTGTCTGTCTGTCTGTCTGTCTGTCTGTCTGTCCTGTCTGTCTGTCCTGTCTGTCGGTCTGTCTGTCTGTCTGTTTCCTGTCTGTCTGGTCTTGTCGGTCTGTCTGTCTGTCTGGTCTGTCTGTCTGTCTGTCTGTCTGTCTGTCTGTCCCTGTCTGTCTGTCTGCTTTCTTTCTCTGTCCTAATCTCATTTCCGTCTGCGTACGTGCGTGCACGTATACACATAACGTGTGCTGATGTTGGTTCTTCAAGCCAAACCTTCCATCACACACTTTCTTTCTTTCTTATTGACAAAACGGGCCTCCGAGGCAGCTGCGCAGCATATAGGGCGAGAACATGTCTGTTACGCCGGCGGCCTGCTGGTTTTCTGCCCCAGTCAGCTAATATGCAGTGCCGGAAGGAACTTCCAGATGATAAACTCTCACCTGGCCTGTTTGGCCGTCTCCCAAAGCTCTATTGCGCTCTTTTTTTCTTTCGCGCCCCTCCTCTCTACCCGTCTGGGCCCCCCAACCACCGCAGTGTCTCCCGGCTGTTGCTCGTTTAGAAGGTTTATAGAAACCCAAGCCGCAGCGCAGCGAGGTGCAAGAGATGGCAGCGACCAACATCTGGCAAGCATCGGATGACCGTTCGATGGAAAGCGAGTCACTTGATGTGACTATTATTCGCTGAAAGATGTGATTTAATTTATTTATTTCCTGTCTTATCACACATGTCCTTTTTTCGTTTTTGTTGCTGTCTTTTTTTTTTCTCAGCGTGAACTTGAGTCATGCGAGAAAACCATAATCATGTGATGGCGTCGCTCCATTACGTCATCACGATGTCACAGGTCGCCAAGATTTGTGGCTTCTTCATGATATCACGATGAAGTGGTTGCATTGCCGCTGTAGGTGGATTGTAGGCCGTTCCTGCAGGCAAGGCAACGGAAAAGCAAAGCTTCCAGTGCCTTTGATCCCAGAGGCAATGCAAAACGAGATTGCGTGGAGAAAACTTTTGGTGGTGGTGGTGTGTGTGGGGGGGGGGGGGAGGGGGGAGGGCTCAATGCCATCTACTGAGAAGATAAAAGACACGACTTCCGCTTACCAGTCGTTTAAATGCCTATGGGGCCGTGTGACATATACTTATGGGAACATTCCAATGTATGCGGTTTTTGAAACGCCATCGAGGCGTGTTTAGTAGCCAGGAGAGTACGATCACGTGACGCGCCAAAGGCGCGTGTTGACGCGCCGCAGCGTCTGAAATACGCCTCGTGTGGTTCGATTCCTCTTTCGGGGCGCCTGTATTGCACGGTTTTAGCACTGGTTCGAGGCGGAGTGCGAACGACGGCGATTCGCGTGGGCGTTTCGGTTCGCTATGCGGTGCAACGGAGTCGTTTCCGGCGCGCCTGAAAACACGCAGCTAGCACACCACATCGTCTTGCGCGCTTGTTTGCTGCTGCAACGTCGAGACGAAACGCGGAAACACGCGTTTTTTTTTTTTTTTTGCAACCTGAATAGCCTCGCGGGTGTTTTGACGTTGACGGTTCCGCTTTCGGTAACGCACCATTGAGAAACCTCTTGGCCTGACCTTTCAGTGTGTATACATATACATGGGCGTTGTTTGTATAATTTCCAGCGCTCACCACGCCTCGATGTCACCGCAGTACTCCGCTGATGAGAGAAAGATAGAGAGGAAAGGCAGGGAGGTTAACCAAGCTTGGCTCGGTTGGCTACCCTACACTTGGGGTGGGGAAAAGGAGAATAATAGAACGGAAAGAGACAGAAAAGAAGAGGAGTAAGAAAGAGAAGCATAAATAGTCAGCTCGAGACTACACAGCACGGCCTCGCCCAGTTCTTTCACAAGCGGTCGAGAAGTTTGGTGGTCCTTAAAAAGTACAAGAGGACTTTCGTGGCTTTGCGCGTAAGGGAAGCTGTCGGCCAAGGTCCCAGGATCTTCTCTTCTGTAAGCGGCCGTGAATCCAGCTGACAGAGCTTGGCTTCCATAATACGTCGTTCGGTCTGGTATGCTGGGCAATGACATAGAATGTGCTCGAGCGTTTCCTCGCAGGCACAGATGTTGCATGACGAAGTGCTCGCCATTCCAAGGAGACGAGAGTACGAATTCGTAAATGCCACGCCCAACCTCATGCGACACAGTAAAGTTTCAGCGCATCGTGGGAGCCCGGATGGCAAACGAAGTTGCAAGTTTGGGTCGATCGAAAACAGGTGCGTGTTGGAGAAACGCTGCGTATTCCATTGTAGGAGAGATATACGGCGAGCAAGTGATCCGCTGATGAGCATTTGCGTAAATGTCGTGAGCTTAAGAAGGAACGGCGAGGTTTATTTGAGGAACTGCAACAGTTAGGCTCGCCATGTTACAGCGTGACTGATATTGTGTTTCCGCGTGGTTCCTCGAATCTTCAAGAAAACAGGTGTCGCGACTTCTCTTGAAATTTTTTGATTGCTACAAACCTCGCATGTGACTGGTGATAAGTGACAATTATGTTTGGGGTATAGTGCAGCGAGGTAGAGTACCGGCACAATACTGCAAGTGGAATAGCACACAGGCCGCCGTCTTATGCAGGACTACGTCGGGCTATGCACAATTTTTATTTTAAAAGCCTGCTCGTGCTTAGTTAAAAAAACAAAGGACATTAGCTACAACTAGCAAAGAGAAAACCGGGCGGGGCAATGCCTGCAAATTATTCGAGGCTTGATCCGCCGGCTATTTACAACATCCTTAACCTCAGCATGAGGTCGCGGGTTCGATTTCAGGCATCCTTATCGACATTCCGATGGAGCCGAAGAGCATGTAAAAAAAAATTGGGCACCTTTAAGCTTTGCCTTTAAGAGTTGAAGGCGATAGCGATGTCAATAGTCCCTAATGCGTACTTCGACCACTTAGTGCATACTTTTAACACGATAGCTTTTAAAGAGCTCGTTTCACAGAAATTCCTGTGTCGGCGTTGGCGGGGATGTCGTTTTATTATGTGTAAGCGAAAAGTCATCACCGAAAGATCGAGAGAGGTTCGAATAAATACTAAACCTTTCCCGGTTCAAGTCGGGATTGAATCCAGGCCGTTTGCGTGGCAAGCAGAAGGCGTACTTGGTGCTTTAGTTCGTTGTTTGTTCAAATAATATAGAATGCCCCGTTGTAACGTTATTTCGCGAGAAGTCGAGGTTAAAGTAGAATAGGTGTGTTGGATTTGAGAGAGAGAGACAAGTCGGTCCCTTTAATCCGCCGCGCGGTGGAGCAGTGATTATGGTGTTCGCCTGCTGACTCGGAAGGTCGCGGGTTCGATTCCGGACGCAGAGGTTGCATTTCGATTGGAGGCGAAATGGTAGAGACCCGTGTACTGTGTGCGATCTGAGTGCACTAAAGGGTCCCTTGAAACATTTTTTTTTTCACATTTCGTTTTTGATTGGATCACTACTGAAGCAACTCAGTGGCACCCGAGTTCAACCGAAACACCCATTATTAACGGATCTACGAGTACTAAAGAAATGCTCTCCTCCTCCGCTTCGCCTTTCACCCTCAACTGCCCTCAACTCTTCCTTCGAGCGCTCGGGGATAAGCTCCGCCTTCACGGCGCCTGCATGCGTCACGATGTGACGTGAGACCGCATACGCGTAAATCCCGCCGCCGATACGATACCGACAGTCCGTGCTGTGCGTTCAACAGCCAATCAGATCGGCTGGAAACGACGACGTCAGCGGGGCAGAGCGTGTCGCTTTGTGTATGGGCGGTTGAAAACGCGTTTGGCCGAGTCGCGGCGATCTGGAGCGATTCGTGGCTTTAAAGCGTTGTAATAAATTGCACAGTTTACGCAGAGAGCTCAAATCGGTCGCTAAGTTACCCTTGGGGCATGGTCTACCGGCCCAACGTGTTTGTGAAAAAAAATCGTCAAAACCGTTTCAGGGTCCCTCTAAAGAACCGCGGGTGGTCGAAATTTCCGGAGCCCTCCACTATACGGCGTCTCTCGTAACCATATCGTGATTTGGGGACGTAATACCCCGTCATTAAAAATATTAAAAAAAAAACACTCAGTGTCTTCAGCTTACCCGCCGCGATGGTGCGCTAGCTAAGGGGCTCGACTGCTGATCCGAAGGTCTCGGGTTCAAATCTCGGCCGCTGTCGCCGCATTTCAATAGAGGCGAAATTCTAGATGCCCGTGTGCTTAGATTTTGAAGTGTTCGTTTAGAAATCACACAGCGTCCGAAATTTGTGGAGACGTCCTCTATACGGCGTTTCTCGTAAGCTTATTGTGGTTTTGGGACGTAAAACCCCGAGAGTACTCGTTTTGTTCTTATGCACTTTTCGCATGAAAACGAAATACAAATTGAAGAAGCTGCTACGGCGTATTTGAGATTGTGGTTATAAAAGGGAAAAGAAGAGAAAAGTGAGCCCCGTAACTGTCTGCATCTGGTGCGACACCTCAACAGTAGCTCACAAGGGATGGGATGAGGAGGGATTAAAAACATAGAATTAAAGGTATATATATATATATATATATATATATATATATATATATATATATATATATATATATATAATATAGCGCAGGGACGGCGAGTGACGACGGAAGTAGAGAAAGTAAAGAGAGGATAGGAAAGATGAAACACGGGCACGGGAGTCCGAGGACGGGGCACTACAGTCCTCGGCGTATTTGTATATGTACACGCGTAATGGGCGTCTGGTGTTCTTTTATATGGACTCATTCGCAAGCATATACTTCTGAGCAATCATATAGTGCGGCACTTTGCTTGTGAAACATCGCTGTCTTTCTGCTTTTTGTTTCGATTTTCTGTAACTACTGTATCATGGGGATGATTACAGTCTATATGCCCTGTGCTTCTAAACTCGTGTGCACGCTATTTTGTCCTATCATCTGTATTGTGCGATTACCTATAATTGTGTAACGCGTTCTGCCTGCCAGGCTTCGCCGCTCAAGCCTCCGATTGGCTTTGGCAGGCCTAGCGGCTTTATTAAAAAATGAATAAATGGTATTATTTATTTATTTATTTATTTATTTATTTATTTATTTATTACATACTGCTGACCTGTTTACCAGGTCTTAAGCAGGAATGAGCATACGGAAATGTTTACTACAAAAAAACATAATTGACATCACACAGCATACTGAGAGTGGTTACAATTCAACACTTTTGAATTAATTTACGAAAAACTGAAGAAAAACATTACAACAATGGCATAGCTTTGCTGACTGGAACGTACTAAAAAATGGAAGCATTGTGTAACTCTGGGCTGCATGACTATACAAAAAAACCGTTAGTGGTCATTGAGAGCATGTAGAAATAAATCAACTGTTGGACACTGTACAGCATCGGGTGATAGGCAATTCCACTCACGGGTAGTTCTCGGAAAAAAATGAATACCTGAATGTGTCTGTGCGGTTTACGTAATCTAAAACTTTCATTGAATGCTGTGAGCGCACAGCATATTTACTTATTTGTCTAATGTGCACTGTTTTGTTGATACCAATTTTGTTGTGGAAAATGAGGTAAAAAAGCTTCAGCCTCTCCATTCTTCTTCTGTCCTGTAGTTTTTCGAGATCCGCTTTAATTAGTAGAAGTGAAGGGGAAGTATGCCAACTATAACAGTTAAAAACAAATTGGACAGATTTTTCTTTCGACCATTTCTAATTCTTTGATATTGGACGCAGTAAAGGGATCCCACACTGCAGCTCCATATTCTAATACTGGTCTAATGAAAGTTTTGTACGCGAGAAGTTTGATGTGTGGTGTGGCATTCGCAAGCCTACTTCGCACATAGCCAAGCTTTTTCATTGCCTTTCTTTCAATATGTGTTCATTCCATTTTAAGTATTATTATTATTATTATTATTATTATTATTATTATTATTATTATTATTATTATTATTATTATTATTATTATTATATCGTGCTCGGTGTGTGGGAATGTCATTTAGAGCGCCCCTGGTCGCCTTTATACGGTCACAGCAAAATGTAGCTGTACCCAAAACGAGCCTTTCTTTCGGGCGTTCTATTCGGTGTCAAATGATTCGATGCGCGTGCGTGTATCTTTATCTACATACGCGTATGTTTTCAGAAAATAAGAGGGAGAAAAAAAAAAGAGCGTCGTTTCGTGGCGAGTTTTGTGCTAGATCCAGTCAGTTATCGGTCAGTGCGTACGGGAATGTAGGCCGCTGAAAAAGAAAAAAAAAATAAAAATAAACGCGTGTTGCGACTGTGTATAGACTCGCGCAAAAAAAGAAATATTAAAAATAGAAGCGTTACGGAGATTTATATCGTGTCGAAAAACGGCCGCACGGAAGTGGAGCTCGAATCGTTTAGATGCTCCGATGATAAATGGGCACAATACAGCGCATCGCTTTTCTATTTGGCCAGCTGCCGAAAACGAACGATGTGTGGCAGCTGCTTTTGTTGCCCGTGAAGAAATAAATAAAAATAATAAAAAAGTGGGGTGATTCACATTTCTGCGTGATGAACTGAATTGTTCTGGCGGACGTGTTCGCCTGAAGAAAAAAAAAACTGTAACATATATATTGTAGGACACCCCCCCCCCCCTCCCACTTTTTTTTCTTTTTGCAGACTGACGATGCTGTTCAGTGCCTGTATTCATATACATGTTCGCTACGGAACCTCATTCGAAGGATTGGTGCGATAGAGCGAAAAATGCGGCGAGCGTATCCCGCCTGCAGATGGCACATTCATGTATTCTGTGCACCTGTGTTATCCCGGCTGCGGCGTCTGCATTTCCGATGGAGGCGGAAATGTTGTAGGCCCGTGTGCTCAGATTTGGGTGCACGTTAAAGAACCCAAGGTGGTCGAAATATACGAAGCCCTCCAGTACGGTGTCTCTCATAATCGTACGGTGGTTTTGGGACGTTAAACCCCACACATAATAGTGCACCTGTGTTATCGCCGGAATGTTACAGTTTCTGACACGCATACACATAAGGAGGAGCGCACGTAACGACAAATGGCGAGCATTCGTTGTGTAAGAGGGGCCGTGAGCCAATGTAGCATGCCAACTCACTTCCGCCGGCAACAGGCTCTCTGCGTGCGCAGGCAGATTCTACAGTGCGGTGATATTTGGTAGCGTAGTAGAAGGAGGGTGGGGGAAGGGGGGTGTAGCACCTGATTTTTCGATTTGTGTAGTATGGGACAAGGCTTCAATTATCGGAGACGAGTTATGGACCGACCGATGATTTATACGCTCGACCCTAAGGACAATGTGACCTCTCGTCGGCGGGGCCATTTCTAACGCGCCCTACGGCATAACTCATGCCCGACGATCCTACACAGGTCATCTATACATTTTCATGTTTCAAGAGCCTCCAGGTAAAACGTCGGATATTCGCACCTCTCCCTCCCCTCCCTTACTTCCCTGCGCCGTTGTTTATCACGTGCCGTGGCGCCGCGGCCACCGACTATGGTGGCTAGAAGGAGAGGTGTCAGCATCGGCGCGCCGGAGAGCGCGCGAGATTTCATCCGGATGCGGCGGCGCTGCGGTCGTTGTAGGCCGTTGTAGCCACCATACACCAACGACGACAGTCCGCGCGGCCGCCGCACCGAGGTTGCCGCCGCACCAGCAGAGTGTGAGCATGGCCTCCGAGATTGCGGGCACGTACGCCCGCTGTCTTGGAGGCCATGGTATGAGCGACGAAAGGCCCTCGTTTCGACCAGTGGTGCCACAGTCAGCTTTGCCCGCTAGTTATGGCGCTGGGGTTCGGACATTCTTGCATGGCCTGTGACCGGCTGTGGTTCGGTCTGCGCCAAGGAAAGCCCCTAACATCGGCCAAGAAGGCCACGTTAAGCTCCTAAGATCAACCAGCATCGCTGATTCCTAAGTTTTGCTTTGCGTGGCTAGTATTTCCCCCCTTTTTGAAGAATCCACTGTGGAACAGGTTATACTTTGGATTTGACCAACACAAGGGTGGGGTGATGAAACTTTGTACCCCTTCCAGGGGCGTAGATAGAATTTTTTTGTTTTTTTTTTTGGTGGGGGGAAGAGGAGGCATCCCCTTAAAATGATAATTTTTCGCTCTGTATGCTATAAATTCGAGACGGGGGGGGGGGGGGGGCATGGACACGGTGTGTCACCACCTGGCTACGCCACTGACCCCCTCTGGAGCGAGGTCTAAGTCAGGTTTTTGACGTGCGCGCCAGATTAAGCAAATAAAAGTGTTCGAGCGCCGTACGAAGTCCACGCGCTTTAATGACCCGCGGATTTTATTTCAGACTTAAGAACTTGACGCGTCCTTCGTAATTGTTTCGTATAAACTCTTGTGCTACATGCCGACTCTCTCGCGTTCGGATCGCGCATTATGATACCGACTCCGCGCTTTATAGATATGGTCAGACAAAAGCATTTTTTATCAGCAGGCATATCGCTTTTTAAGTGATGTATGGAGACATCCGTAATACGGAAGCGGCGACGAACGAGGTTTCAGTAGTGGCCTCCACGCGCACACCGCGTTGAAAAATCACATTGGATTTCCGCGCTACTCATTCATGCACCCGAACAAATACAAAAAAAATATGTATAAATAGCGTTTAAACGGAATGACTGCACAACGCTAACGTGAGATTATGCCGGTTCGAGAGTTATATTACGCTGGTAGTCCTTGACGCTGAGCTGGGCATTATTTGCTGGCGCGTTCGACTATCTTGGAAGCTCATTTTCTTTGGTTGTTTTACCTGAGTGTCAAACTTGCATGCCCACCTGCTCTGGTCTCGGGAAGGAACTGGCAGCACTCAAAATAATAAATATTCGGGCGTGCCTAAAGCATTGCAGGGTGGAAGGTTGTTTATGTGTGGTCTGAATGACCTATAGGATGGTTGTATAGAGCAGGATAATCTGTGGAAGGAATAAAAGAGAGAATAAACAACGCAAGAAAGAGACCAGCGATTCAGCTATACAAAGAAATAACGATAATGAAGAAACTCAGCTGGAAAAAAAAGAAAAAAAAAGAAAGCGCCAGTTCAACTGCACTCTTTAAAAAAAGGTTGTAGTACTTACTAAGTTCGGTTTACCAACTGCTTGCCACATATGTTACTAAGCGGTTAATAGGTGAGGTTAGTAACGGGGAGGATAGTAACCGTTACTACCTTTACCGTTACTAACGCTGTTAGTAATGGTTACTAACGTAGGTAGTAACGGTTTCTAACAAAAAAATCTACTATAGGCGCGATTATTTTGCCTTACGAATCACCCGTGTTATAACAGTTCTATTCGCGAGCATCATCATATCTATATATCACTGAGCAATTAAGCAAATTAAGTCATATAAAAGGAGAACAGCATGCATACAAGTCTACACAAAAAATACAGTTTCTAAGTGGTTTCAAGAGTATTTATAGCCCTAACTTTAGGGAACGCAGCTGGTGCCGGTGGGCGGCTACGCTGTAAGATGTATAACTTAAGTAAGGCGCCTTTATTTGTACAACGCACAGTTTTTTTAGGTGAGCAAGAAAGCGCAGTGTAGGACTTTTAATCAAGCGTATTAACAAAAATAATTACTTATGTCTATTTTGCATAATATCGCCTCATTACGGCCTAACATTCAAGACATAGGACTAGGTAGGACGTTTGCATATATTGCTTCAATGAACTTCAATACATCCCCGTACTACTAAATAGGTTGTTAGACGCTCGTAGTAATAACCTTAAAAGTTTGTTTAACAAGTTCATTAAATACGTGCATGACGAAAAGTTACTAACAGTGCGCAAAACGTAGTAACCATCGCGACCTTCAAGCGTTTGCTAACGTGGGTAGTATAAAAGGTTAGTAATGGCCCAAGAAGGTTTGTAACAGCTGCTGTTACTAACATATTGCTCGTGTTTTCTAGCTTTTTACTAACCTATTTTTAAGAGTATGTGCAAAGAAAAAAAAAGAAATACCCTGCAACGACGTCATCATACGAAACCTGCAGTGATCAGCGCATGCTGGTAGCGCACTGCGCAAACTTGGATCGCTGTACGGATTGCGCGTGTAAACAGAGGCGGAAGCAGTTATTGGTTGCGCGGCTCAATGGTTAGCCGCGGAGCCTATAGCCGTATACGGTGTTCACACTTGCTATGGACACTTCCACCGTTTTCGTGTCAAGGGCCCCATCTTTTCTTTCTCATTCTTTTCGACCTATGGAAACTGCCGCTGTGTCGATGGAGCGGAACAATTCCGAATGGCGGAAAATTGTCGAGTTGTCGGTCTGTTTGCTGTGTTGCGAAGCGCGCCTCCGACGACGTTACGAAGGGCGCCTCGAATTCTCACCGCTGTAACCACTGTTTCGAAAGACGGCGACGCCAACACGGTCCCGAAGGCGCCACCGCTTCGAACTCCGCCGGGAAGGTCACCAGCCGTTTGGTAGCGTAGGTTTCTCAGCTCGCGACTGCTTCTGCGCAGAGCTGATAGACGAGCGGACGAGACGACGGTGAGTTAAACAAGGTTTATGTACAGCATATATACAGAGGCGATACAAATCCGGCACTGGGGCCGACAGAGACGTGAAGAGCTTCTCTCTAACACATAGCTCTACTCTCAAATGGGTCCGCTGTCAAAGGGGTCTGCTAACACATAGCTCAACTGCGACACACATGTCTGCTCTTCAACAGGACTGCTGCTAGCGACGCGCCGCAGGGCTTCTTTTATATGCACCGGGTCACACCCGAATGTCCAACCAGAAGCGCCGCTGGTCGTGAGGTTAGAATACTCCAATGGGGTCGCCGCTGGGCCGCTTCATTCTTTCTCATCGAATCTGGAGAGGCTGCGCTGCATGTGGCTGCACCCAAGGACGAGTGACGTTGCCAGGCATTGCGTCAGACCCGCCAGGCAGGAACACGCCGGTTGTTTACTCGACGGGCTCTCGGGCTGAGGTGACTCACTGCACGTGCGCGCCAGAAAGGCGCCGTCGCGTGATGACGCCGTTGAGTTGTTGATCGCGTCAGGCGGACTCGCGTGCTGGCCTTGACACAGATTTCCTCTTTCCGAGGCATGGACGTTCGCTGCGGACTCGCAGGCATAACAGCTGGCAATGGCCTCTACTCAATCTACGCGCGGCGTGACTGCTTATTCAGTGCCTCGTCGCTTGGCCTCCACCACCATTTCCTTGCACACACACACACACACACACACACACACACACACACACACACACACACACACACACACACACACACACACACACACACCACTATATATATATATATATATATATATATATATATATATATATATATATATATATATATATATATAGTGAAGGTATGGGATATGGCACAACGGGAGCGTTGTGAACAAGGATAAATATATTTTTTTCCCAACAGTTTCGGGAGGGGTCCTCCCTTCATCAGGGGATGAGTTATACCGTCACCCCCGGAAGCTTGTTATACTGACATGAACTTCCAAACTTCGTTGCTGCCGCGTCCCTCTCGCCTTGAAAGATGTTTGCGAGAGTGAGAGGGAACTAAAAAAAGGGAAAAAAACAAGAAACAAAAAGGGGGAGAAAAAAGACGAAAAAGAAAGAAAAGAAAGAAAGTAAAAAATTCCGCCATATCCACGAAGTGAATTATGATGAGTGGGCGAAGCTCCGGAGGTAAACCTGGTAAACCATGAATCCTCTGTACATTTTGCCCACTCGATTTTATTACATCGCTCCCCCTAGCGTACGTCGCCGCACTAAATCGAACGATTGCCTTCAACCAATGACACGCGCCATATGCGACATCATTCCTATTTTATAAGATCTCGCGTCTTTCATCAAACACAAGTACCGCTTTCTAGTTTATAACATCTTGCATCTTTTCATCATCAGCTACAAGTACCACCATCTACTAAACACTACAAGAACTAAACGAGAGGTGGCTACATACAGGAGACGGTACCGCCATCTAGTGAACACTGCAAGAACTAGACTAGAGGTGGTTACATACAGGGGACGGTACCGCCATCTAGTGAACACTGCAAGAACTAAACTAGAGGTGGCTACATACAGGCTACAGGGGACGCACAGCCCACGCCCTAAGGAGCTTCGCCCCTAAAAAGAGGAAGAACCACTGTCAACACTGAGAACGAAACCAACTGTCCGTGTACGTCCACATACGGTTCTTGTCACGTGCTGTTCAGTTCTTCGTCCGTTTATATATATATATATATATATATATATATATATATATAAAGGAGGTAGAGCGCTTTCCGAGGGGGGGGGGACGTGAATGGATGGATGGAAAAACTTTATTTCGTCAGAAAGCAACTGAGGATGATTCCGGGTTAGATGGCCATCAACCCAAGGTTGGCGGCGACCTGTGTGGCCCACTCCACGACCCTTAACTGGACGACTGGGTCTGAGCTGGTCAACACTGCCTCCCAGTGCTCAAGAGAGGGATCACGCATAATATCCACCGGCGGCGGCACTATGCTACATTCCCACCTCTTCAATTACATTTGAAACTTAGAACTTTACAGCATGGTTTTAGGATCATATTTGCTCGCTTTTGAAGATGTTGCATTAAAAGATACGAAGATAATCTGAAGGTGAACGTTATCAAAACGGGACGGCCTGATTGCACCTAAAGCTTGTTTGGTGTACAGACAAAGTTACTCTAGCATAGCAGAGAAAGCACGGTGACTTTCATTTATCAGGTATGTTTAGAGTGCCTGTCAAACTTTGCATCGGGGGAAGTAACCCTTCTTCAAGCTCAAGTTTAAGGGACGGCTTTAAGCTCTCCCATAGTAGAGTCTTCTGTACTCTAAATCGTTACCCACTTATTCTAACCCCCCCCCCCCCAGTACGAAGTACTCTAAATCGTTACTTATTCTACCCCCCCCCCCCCCACGCACAGGCCCACGGGACTGCTATATGCTCTCCCATTAATGGTTAACCCCTTTTTCTAACCACAGGGACGGCTCACCGCTCTCCCATTGTTGAGTACGAAGTACTCAAAATCGTCATCAATTTTTTCTAAACACAGTTGATTGTTACAGCCAGCATTTCCCAGCAGGTTAAGGAGCTTAATGCGAAACATTTCTTGGCGAACTTCAGCAGCTTGAGCGTATCTATCTATCTATCTATCTATCTATCTATCTATCTATCTATCTATCTATCTATCTATCTATCTATCTATCTATCTATCTATCTATCTATCTATCTATCTATCTGTCTGTCTGTCTGTCTGTCTGTCTGTCTGTCTGTCTGTCTGTCCTGTCTGTCTGTCTGTCTGTCTGTCTGTCTGTCTGTCTGTCTGTCTGTCTGTCTGTCTGTCTGTCTGTCTGTCTGTCTGTCTGTCTGTCTGTCTGTCTGTCTGTCTGTCTGTCTGTCTGTCTGTCTGTCTGTCTGTCTGTCTGTCTGTCTGTCTGTCTGTCTGTCTGTCTGTCTGTCTGTCTGTCTGTCTGTCTGTCTGTCTGTCTGTCTGTCTGTCTGTCTGTCTGTCTGTCTGTCTGTCTGTCTGTCTGTCTGTCTGTCTGTCTGTCTGTCGTCTGTCTGTCTGTCTGTCTGTCTGTCTGTCTGTCTGTCTGTCTGTCTGTCTGTCTGTCTGTCTGTCTGTCTGTCTGTCTGTCTAGCCGCCTACGACTTTTAGCTCTCGTGTCCGTTTCGATAATGGTATTGATACCAAACTTGGTATGGCATAACATGACTGTATGAAGAACCCATTTGACTCGTCATAACATGAAAATCATGACATGTATGTCATGAATGTCATGATTTACATTTAATGGTCCTGCAGCTGTTGCGGTGCTTTCGTTCACATGGCACGTTGCAAAACTGGTATGGTATGGCGTGATTGCATGGCGAACACAAGCGACAGACCCTAACATGAAAATCATGACATGCGTGTCATGTAACAACATGACTACTTGCCACACTCATGATGCGCTCGCGGCCGTTTCGCTATTGTCACATATACCAAGTTTGGTATTACAGTACTCGAATGGATGACGAGAGTATGTGACTGGTGCAAACATGATAATATGGAGATGCGTGCCATGAAACAACATGGCTACATGACACGCTCATAATGCGCTGGTGGCGGTTTCGTTAGCTTCACTTATACCAAATTTGGTATTACGGGACGTGAATGGAGGACGAAGGTATGATACTGGCTCTTTTCGTTCTCATTTTTTTCGACCTATGGAAACTGCCGCTGTGTCGATGGAGCGGAACAATTCCGAATGGCGGCAAATTGTCGAGTTGTCGGTCTGTTTGCTGGAAATTGCCTCTACTCAATCTACGCGTGACCGGTGACCGCTTATATATGTACCTCGCCTGGCCTCCACCATGCACCATTGCCTTGTGTGTGTGTATATATATATATATATATATATATATATATATATATATATATATATATATATATATATATATATATATATATACACAAGGCAATGACCTTACCCTTCACCGGAGTGCTATGACATTATATGTTTCAGTAGTATGTAAACTGCGGTATTTGGTATAATGTTGCATACTTAACGAGCAAGCAGCGTAATGAATAGAATCTATTTCCTTTAGTTTGGCCAAGCTTGTAAAGGTTAAAGAGGACTTCATGATGGAAAGCATTTCACCTCGGTTCAACCTTGAAGAGTCAAGGGGGAAGTCGGCTAGAATAAATAGGTTGGACATTACTCCCTCCCCCTTTGTTTATTAGCAAGGCATTGATTTGGGTGAGTTGGTAGGGTACATACACGCGTCCTTTTTTTTTTTTTGCGCTGTGTTTCCCAGTTAACCCTCTCTTCTATACGCTTACATGTTCGGCCAGCTATACGCTTATCGGCAATACCGCTGCATAAGTGCCTATATGCTCGAACTCACACTATATAACGAAGGGTGCGCAATGTATATATATTGAAGGTGGTCCAAGACTGAACGGTGCCACCGGCCAACGTTGAATTGATTCAGAGAACACAACAGAGACTGTGTTTTGATCACTCATTTTTGTCGCGTGTCCGCTGATTTGCGGTGTTGGCGCCGTTCTATTAAAGCACGGGCAGCAGGTCGCAGCTGATCGACTTTTACGTAACGCCTATTTCGCGCTATTAGTATATAGCGCGCGTTGTTCCGAGTCGTTGGCGCAGGGGCGTGTTCCACGCGCGATACGTGACAGTTGTTTCACCGCATGTATCATTGTCAGAAACCGGTCTATAACGACGACGTTCTCTGCAGCCGCCCGCAGTGTGTGTACCCTAATACGGGTACGCGAGCAAAAACTGCAGCGTGGCCAGACGAATGCATGCTGGCGTCCGCAAGGAAATGTTTCCGGTGGGTGTAACGCAAATCCAGGTGCGTCGTTTCAGTTATTTAAGCGTTGTTTTCCTTTGGGGAGGGGGGGGGGGGGCTTCTATTTATTCTTTAGGCATTCTCTTCGTTTGGTTGTGGGGACCGCGCCAGTTGTCAAAAATAGTAAAATCGCCGTACGACGTCGATGTGAGAGACGACCGTAATACGAACTGCAAAGCAGACAGCTCGTAATCAAGTTGAAAAAATTAAAACTGGGCGAGTCGGTATAGGGAGAGAGAGAGAGAGATAAATAGAGAGGAAAGGTAGGGAGGTTAACCAAGCTTGGCTCGGTTGGCTACCCTACATATTTGTACAATTTGTAGGGTATATGGATTCATTGTAGAGCCAATGTATCTCATCTTCTTTCAGTTATGTCTTTATTGTGTCGGAGCTCCAAGTTTTCCACCCTGTATACCTAGTCGACACTATGAGCGAGGGCTGCTGTTCTTGAGTCTGCCGTGGTGGTTCACTGGCTAGGGTGCTCGGCTGCTGACCCGAAGCTAGCGGGGTCGATCGCGGCCGTGGTGGCCGCATTTCGTTAAAGGCGATATGGTACGGGCCCGTCTACTGTGTGATGTCAGTTCACTTTAAAGAACACCAGGTGGTTAAAATTTCCGGAATAAGGCGTCTCTGATAATTAAATCGTGGGGTTTGGGACGTTAAACTCCACGTTTATTATTATTATTATTATTATTATTATTATTATTATATTATTATTATTATTATTATTATTATTATTATTGTTGTTGTTGTTGTTGTTTATTTATTTCAGTACCTTCAGGGCCCGAAGGCGTTACAGAAGGAAGTGGCTAATAGTATACATAGTAATAAGAACAATAAGAGTGAACAAAGAAAAATGCTGCTAACAGTAAACATCGCATTCAACAGCAGCCTTAAAAGCAGTGACATCGGTTAAGTGGGCAACAAAGGAGGGTAGGTGGTTCTATTCGTTCGAGGTAATGGGAATAAAGGAATCGAAAAAAAATTGGTATGTGAAACTTGGTTGTTGTCGTCGTCGTCGTCGTCGTCGTTGTTGTTGTTGTTGTTGTTGTTGTTGTTGTCTTGAGGGCAATGGGCAACGAGGTGTTCACGAAAGGAGATGCCGTCAGGGAGTTGGATGGAGACTTGCGAGATAAAGACGCTTGCAGGCGTTTCGATGGAATCATCCGACTCGGGCATAGAAATTAGGGAAAAAAAAAACAGTTTGCCGAGGATAACGCTCTGTTTACGCGATAAAGCTTGAAGGCGTTGTTGATTCGGGAGTGCCGCGATCACGCATAATGTGCGGCGTCACTATTATTGACATCGAGGACCGAACAGTGCATTGAAAGGTGCAGTAATCGTTTGAACGCCTTACTTGCCGAGTGCAGATATATGTTTCAGGAAAGGGAGGAGTATGACGGATACAGGAGAGGTTGACTTACCGACGCTATAGCTGCGTGACGTCATTCTATGCTAGGTTTTTTTTTCAGGTTCTCGATCTATGAGGGCTTTGTTCTTCGGACACAGTGTACTTAAGGAGCATCATCGTTATTATTATTATTATTATTATTATTATTATTATTATTATTATTATTATTATTATTATTATTGCACGTTGCATAATTGATTGATCGATTGTCGTAATACTGATGAGACGCATTTCTCTCTCTGGTGAACGCAGGCGATGGAGAACGCCTTGCACTCCCGAGACCGGGTCGGGGTGCAGGACTTCGTGCTGCTCGAGGATTTCGAGAGCGAGCAGGCCTTCGTGGAGAACCTCCGGAAGCGCTTCACCGAGGACCTCATCTACGTGAGTCATCTACACTCGGGCGGGCGTTACGTTCTGAACACAGTCTCTGTTACAACACAGCGTTGCGATTTGAACAGAGTCTCTGTTATGACACGGGGCCCGTCTCTGCGAGCACGTGTAATATGCATAGCCGCGTATCAATATATATTCGTCACGGGCTTGCCCAAAAAAAGCTCTGGGTCCTTCGTCGCCGGCTCTAAAAGTAACGGGCGATAATTGGGGAAGGGGGGTCGCGGATTGATTGCACAATCGCTAAGTTCCGAGTTACGTGAGCGCATACTTTGCGCGGTTGTATTTTCTCTTGTTGAGCGAAAGATTGTGCACGCTGTCGACCGCGTTCTCAGAAAGAAATAAGGGTCGTTTGACGCCTTTCTTGTGGGTTTCGACTTGTCACGTAGATGACTCCCTTTAAGGAGACACGTTAACTCTCTTCGGAGATCCGAGATACTCTCCCCAGAGAGTCGTGACACCCAAAAAGGGAGTTAACGAAAGTCTTTGAAAAGAGTCATGTATAAGAGGCAAGCTAGGACTCACTGAGAAAAGGGTAGCGTGCACTTTTTTTTACCCCTTAGAATGCAGCTATAGATAGTACGATCACTAACAGTTAGTAAAAAAGGATCTAGGATATAGCCTTAATAAATACGTCAAGACACGATGCACGAACTCTGTAACCCCTGTTCAATTTATTTATTCTTACTTGCTTGCATCCGGTTGGCCGCCGTTGGCCGCGCGGCTCACAAGACAACGTGAGTGATGCACCAGAGAAACAACGCTATCTTTGAGTGTACGTCTCTTTGTTCGTTAAATATAACCAGTAATGATAACACGTATTAGTTCGTTGTAGCAATATTCACTGTACAAGACCCACCATAGTGACAGTTTCGCTGGCATCAATCTTCCTGTAGTATAGTGTAAGCGCTCCGAGTTTTTATATAGGACGGCTTTTCAACACCTATAGGTGGTGGTAGTGGTTAGAAGATGAGAAAAGGCACCTAATTTCTGTAACCCGGTCGGGAGCACGGCGCAGTGCCTCAACACCTATAGCTGTCGCTTTACCTAGTTAGACGAATCGTTCTTTCTGTCCCCGCAATCTTTTGTATACGTTCCACTTCCATTATATATATATATATATATTTTTTCCCACAGACTTACATTGGGCCCGTGCTGGTTTCGGTGAACCCTTACCGGCGCGTCGACATCTACAGCGACGACTACGTCAACCTCTACCGGAATGCAAACTTCTACGAACTTCCTCCGCACGTGTGAGTCACCTCGCCGGCACGTTGTTGTGATTTTTGTTTGTGTATATTTGTGCCTATCGTACGAGGTTCGAAACAGCGCTGACACTGTGACAGAATAAGAACTTATTGCGGAGTAGTCGGTGAATAGTTGATGACATATTTTACGACGGCATATGATGTTTTATGGCCCGATTGAGGGCTTTTTGACGGCCGAGGGATCACACCATTTCTCCTGAGTTTTATTATCGCAATCGTTTGCCACGTACTGCACTCGTTTCATGTCACTTTTACGATTTTATTACTGATAAGTTAAGCAATTTTTGTGCGCAAGATTTTTAGACTAATTTTAGCGCTAAGAAAAGCGTGCATATGGGAGACGACCAACCAAAAAAGGGGCTTGTCCTGTTGTCTCTACAAGACTCCATGCATGCATCCGTGCGTGCGTTGGCTACAGCAGTGCAGAAGCGGTGTAGTGCTTCTCGCTTCATTCATTCAAATCGATTCATCAGTGACCATTGCAATTAAGTGATTCTTTCTATTGCTGATCACTCACTCAAACACTGACACGCACACCTCACCCACTCAAACACACACGCACAAACACACACACGCGCGCGTACATGGCATGGTGGAGCTTCAGATTGCGCGCTTTTCGTGATTAGTGCACGCGAGACACGAGGAGCAAAAGTAAAGGCCAAAAAACTCCCAAGCATTTCCCCGAGGGTGAACATGTTTAAGTGCGAATACACGGGGTCATGCTATGAGGGGTATTTATTAATTCGCACTATTATATTTATTAATCACACTATGGTGCCTTTACTGTGTAATGGTTCCTGGGAATCGCAATTTGATCACACGGGGGAGTTTACGTTAACTAACTGGCGAATGCCGACGGATTTTAACTTTACTCCCCCTCACGACCCGCTCTCGACGGGAGACTGAGAGAGAAGGCGGGCGCGCGAGAGAGAGGGGTGCGCGCGCAGCTGCAGCGAGCGAGGAGAGCGGACGAGCGAGCGAAGGGGGAGGGGGGCTATCAGCGTCGCGTCCGTGGCTTATTCGGTAGAGCGTCGCGCTGTGGCCCGCCAAGTCCTCTTTCATTTAAAGATAGAGAGAAGACTGCGGACGCCGCCGACGGCGGTGGATGGTTTGGGGTCGCTTATAAAGTGTATTCACACTTAAAACGACGAAGGTACAACAGACGATGAGCAGTACCTGGCCCGCAGTCGTGCACCACAGTCGATCGGGGCGAAGGTGCATGGCTTGGCTATCGTGTGCGTCTCTCAAGGCACGTTTCTTTCGTGTCGCCGTCATTCGCCTATAGACTCATTCAACGCAGTTGCACACGTCCGGTTGCCCCGCCGCGGTGGTCTAGTGGCTAAGGTACTCGGCTGCTGACCCGCAGGTCGCGGGTTCGAATCCCGGCTGCGGCGGCTGCATTTCCGATGGAGGCGGAAATGAAGTAGGCCCGTGTGCTCAGATTTGGGTGCACGTTAAAGAACCCCAGGTGGTCTAAATTTCCGGAGCCCTCTACTACGGCGTCTCTCATAATCATATGGTGGTTTTGGGACGTTAAACCCCACATATCAATCATGCACACGTCCGGTTGAGCAACGAACGCCCAGGCATTGACGGAAAGGTCGTGGAGAGGTGTATTGCTCAAACGAAGTCGCGCGCGAAAAGTACAAGCTGCTATACTACACATTAATAAAGGGGGTGGAGGTGATGATTACAGGTTCTGGAAGTTCGTAATTTATGTGCGATTAGATCAAAAGTATTCCTTCAAGAGTTGAGTTGGCCGTACATTGCTCTAATTTTTAAAACCCCAACGACTATACGCTGTGAAATGGGAAATCGGAGGCGTAACAGTCAGAAGTCGGCGGACTGCAGAATTAGTGAAAGAACGATCAGGCGCAGCCGACCTGGTGTGGCCACGTGTAATTCGTTCAGTTCTCCATTGAGGGATGGGGGGGGGGAGGGTATACCCATTGCAACTATAGGACGAGGTATCTCAATTGCAATCTACGAAGCTATCGTAATGGAACTTTGGCGACGTTTTCACCCGTATTTCGAACGTTATTATGCTTCCGTTTTCCGCAGGGAAATTATTTACTTGGTTCCGTCGAAGGTACAAAAGGTACATTGAAAACCATACTTTTCCGGTCTAGACGGATATCCTGGTGCTGAGTAATATATACATTGACACTCATGAAACTGCGTTTTGACAGTTGCGCGAACCATTTGGCTCACTGACGCGTAGGTTCGCCCTGAAATGCTGCGCGATACAGCACACGCACTCGAACACACATACTCGCTCGCTCGCACAGACACACACACAAGCACACACGCACGTGCGCGCGCGTTGACAAAAAAAAAAGAAAGAATGGAAACTCCACATCTGGCGGAGGCTTGCCAGCGGAAGTAGAAAATAGTCAACAGCGTTGGGGGCCTCAGCTTGCGCGATGCCGCTCGGAACCTATTTTTGCCTTTTGCGGGCATCCGCAGTCCTTGACGCCGTTCAGAGACGTGGCAGCTTGGGCTAGTTGGTATGACATGACGATGGTTGTAGCGCGAGAGCAGAACGACGACACAGAGACAAGGAGGTGTCCTTCTTGTCTCTGCGTCGTTGCTCTGCTCTCGCATGACGATAGTTATAGCGTGAGAACAAAACGACGACACAGAGACAAGAAGGACACGAAAGACACGAGCGCTCGTGTCTTTCGTGTCCTTCTTGTCTCTGTGTCGTCGTTTTGTTCTCGCGCTAAAACTATCGTCATGCCATACCAAATAGCCCAAGCTGCTACACTTCTGCTCTCGCGCTGTAACTACTGTCGCCGTTCAGAGCGCGGTGCCTGCCAATGGCGGCCATATTGCGTGATTGCACTCCTCGGCTCGTAAGGATCTGTCTAAGGACGAATCATTCGTGGCCTGCAGGTTCGCCATCTCGGACGCGGCCTACACGAGCATGCACGAGGAGTGCCGCGACCAGTGCATCCTCATCTCCGGCGAGAGCGGCGCCGGCAAGACCGAGGCCTCGAAGAAGGTGCTCCACTACGTGGCCGCCGCCAGCCACCACTCGGACGCCGTGGAACGCGTCAAGGACAAGCTGCTGCAGTCCAACCCCGTGCTAGAGGTGGTTACTGGCGTCCCTTCCTTTCCTCTTTCTTTATCTTCTTCTTTTCTTTGTCTCTCGTTCTCTTTTACCCTCTCCCTTCAATGACCTTTATTTTTCTCTCTCTCCCTCTTTCCCTCTCTCTTTCTTTCTATCTTGCCTTCTTTCTTTCTTTTTCCGCTTGCACCGGTGTCTTTCCGATCTCTGCCCCGCTCGCACCTTCCGTAAAGATGCTTTTCCTCAAGCACCCAAGCACTGCGGCGAAAACGACTCTTCACGTAAAATAAAGTTATTTTTAAAGGGCCACTCACCAGGTTTGACAATTTTTAGCTGACAAGCGCAATGCGTAGACGAGGCGTTCATGATCACGTCTGCCGAAATTTGCAGCGCTACGGGCCGCAAAAATGGGTGAAATTTCAAGATGAACGCTGCCTCCCTCCCCTCTGCCGGCGCACCCCTAGAGAAGGAGGGCATGACGTGGGCGTATGAATAGCCCTACGTACACAGAACTGCGGTCACGTTGGTCCTCTACGTAGACGACTCTGCTCCGAAGTTGTCAACAGTATACCACGTGACATGGCAAAAATTATTTAACACATCGTTTTCGATTCGAAAAATTTTTGTGCCAAAATGTTCCTCATCGGACACCTAACAACTTCCACTGCCTAACTAAAATTCGGTATGGGGCCTGGTGAGTGGCCCTTTAAAGCTTTCTCAAACTGTGCTTTCATTTGTTTGGCTAGTTATTTCGTTATTTAGTTTGCTCTTACATTATAGCATTTTTTGTGAAACCCCTTGAATGAGGGCATGAGGTGAGAGCCTGTCACATTCCATTGTACCTCTCTCCTCCCCCTCACACTTCTCATAAACCAAGGGCTGTAGAAGTGCACTGAGCTTCTACCGGAGCAATCAAATTGCGGTGGTTGTTAAATCCGCTGATCAGAATTTTTAGTGCATTGTCTTCTCTCATAATGTCTTCTTACTTTCCTCCAAGGCATTTAATCAAATTCATTGGAAATTACAATGATAAATTTAATAAATAAGCACTATTCATTCGGATTGAATTAAAAAACTTCAGAGCGAATTGAGATTCCTAAAGGCACATTTATAACCACCCCAAATTGTTTTCCATCACCTTGTATGGTAAATGGCAATATTATGAGAACAACCTTCTCCTTCATTGCCATGCATGGCTCTCTGCAAAGTGCACTGGCTGAACATTCGTATTTTGTGTAGCAAAGATTCGTGGCTTCTGGTTCTGGTGATTTTTTTTATTTCACTTGTACAACTAAAGTACATCCTCCAAGGTTCCGGGAGGGCCCTATGTGTAATAACTTGACACTTTTTTGACTTATTTGTTGCAGGCTTTTGGAAATGCCAAGACGAATCGTAACGACAACTCAAGTCGATTTGGCAAATACATGGACATTGAATTCGACTACTTGGTAAACTCACCTTCCTTTTTGTACTTTTCATGTGCATCCCCATCGACTGAAACTTTCAAAAGGTACTCTGTGGTTCATGAACATGAGTGGCTGCACACATTCCTCAGTAGTATAATTGTTTCAATTTATTGTTGTCAGCAGTTCATCATCAAAAACTGATTTACCTGTGACAGAAATTATGCATTCTCTCAGCCATTCAACAAATTTCAAATGGTCCTCAAGAACACTCAGGCAGGGATAGAAAAAGATGAGAAGTGAGAAAAAAAATGTTACAAGATGAAATACGAGGAAACTTTTGAGGACATGAAACAATTGTACTTGTCTCATTAAGTTCAGAAACTTCATAATTAAAAGAAGGGCAGTTATAAAAGTCATACAGTAACTGACATAATTTATGTAAAACTAAATCATAGAGCTTTCATCAACTGTAGAGCAATCAACAGCAGAGCAATAAACAAACAAAGCATTGAGGGAAGCATAGCAGCTGAAGGCACCTTCCAGTTAATTGCCGAGTTCTGTTACTAATTCAAAGCTCAAAACAGCTTAGTTTAATGTGTATTTATTTACACTTTATTCTGTGAATGAGCAGGTGGGTGGTATATTTATATAAACGATTAGGCCATGAGTACATGTGATCAGGCGCGTAGCCAGGAAGTCTCTGGGGGAAATGGGGGGGATGTGAACTTACTGAAGGCTTAGAAAAACACCTCGCCCACTTGCTGTGGTCTGCATGCAGTTTTGTATAAGCAACAATAATAGGCCTGTACGAATATTCAAGCAGTTTGAATATTCAAAAGAGTGTTAATGTATTCAAATTTGCTTTGATACAGATTTCAATTATTAGCAATTTCTAAATACTCAAAACGAATGAAAAGGTGGATAATAATCCGCATGTAACCTTTTGTAAAAAATCTTCACTGCTGTGAAGCCCAAATTTAAGGCTAACAAATGCTGGCCTATATGTTTTAAGTACAGAAATGTAACATATTTTGAAGGGTATCACCTGAATATATTCCGAAAGTCAAATCCTGCTACTATTCAAAATTGCTTCCACTTTCTTTAAAAAAATATTTACATTTACTCATGCATTGTTCTAATTTAAAATGATTATATATATGTGTGCGTGTGTGTTGTTCAGGTTAATTGGGTAATGATAAATGTGCTCATTTTTCTAATATGTGATATATACTATTCAAATTTGACTTTAAGTTATTTGAACCAAATCATGATTCGCTTTGAATTTGCTTCAAGCCCTAAATTTACTATTCGCACAAGCCTAAACAACACGATATTTCGTCAGCTCTTGATGGGTCTCTCTGCATTTTTTCCATGCAGGGCGCCCCGGTCGGAGGTCATATCCTCAACTACCTGCTGGAAAAATCTCGTGTAGTGCAGCAGGGCTCAGGAGAGCGCAACTTCCACATCTTCTATCAGCTTATCGCAGGTGCCGAGGATGCACTACTCGAAAAGCTGTCGCTTCGTAGGGACCCCACCTTCTACTATTACCTCAACCAGGTACGAAAGAATGGGAATCGATCAAGGGCTCTTTTTCTTTTTTCCACACACCCTAATAAAGCCAACAGACAGTGAAGCTAAGGAAGTTGTAGGAAATCTTATTAGTAATCTTTTAATTGTAGCCTAGCTATTATGACATGGGTTTAAAGAAATCAAAGTGGGTGAAACAACGACTAGCTGGAGGTACGTACTGAACCTATGACCTTCGGATAACACGTCTGATGCTTCAATAACTGAGCTATGGTAACAGTCATCCTCTAATCAACCTTATTATGTAGTTCTGTGCACCTAAACCTAGGAGTGTTAGCCAATGCTAGTCATATCTGTGATGGCGAGTGTGAGGAACTATTTCTCACCAAGTGACTGGTATTTGTTGTAGAGCTAAAGCAGCTGTCAGAGATCATTTGAAGTTTCTCACAGGGCAGTTATTTCATGATTCTCATGGCTAGTAAGTAATTCTCTTCACAAGATATGCAGAAAATCTGGAGCTAAAGTTTACAGGTGACATATACGCTTGTTTCAGTGCTCATGTTAACTTCAGGGAGCTGCTTAAGGTTAGTTCAAAGATGGCGGCTTCACGGCACTATGCAGAAATGTTAAAAAAATTTTTTGTACTGTGGTTTGTTGGTGAGTATGTGCATTATTTACAAGGTTAGGTGGTATGCAAGAAAATGCTGTACGGAATTTCTTGTCTAGGAATTGCAGTGGAACAGAACCTGTCCGTTCAGTCATGGCTGTGAAGTTCTCCTCTTTGTCTCTGACTAGTTGAAGATAAATTGTGCCCTATATCGAAAAAAAAAAAAAAAATGTTAGACCTGCATGAAAAGTACAGTACAGTCACCTGGAAGAGCGGCTTTTTGAGAGACCGTTGTTTGAGGCTACTAATACAAGTACGCTTGCGAGCTACCCACTATGCTATAAATCGTAACTTTAGTCAAGTTGCAGAGCACGCACTACACTATCATTCATCATTCTGTGGAGAAGCAAGGCACCCACAACACATATTTGCAAGGCAGTATATGCACTTTGTTGATGCAGTGGCTGATGATGATGAAGAAATATAGCTGAGCTCTTTGTAACAGTATGGAAGCATTTAATGATTCATTTGTTATGCAATTCCTATTGTGTAATACCTGGTTACACAATTTGCATTGTGTGGTGCCTGGTATCTATGTTTCTCTTCTACTATGCTGTAATATGTTAGCGTTATTCCTTGCCCAACGTGACTCCTGTATAGTGTCTTTTACCAAAGAAGTTTAGAGTGCAGGCACGGCTTTGTGGTAAAATACTGGGCTTCCATGGAGAGGACCCAGGTTTCAACTCTGTTTAATCCTGATATATTTTCTTTTCTTCTTCTTTGCATGATAAAGATTATGAACACCGGTGGCGGAAGACATTTATGATGCCAAAAATGGCCCTTATTGTGACCTCATAGCAGCTTTTGTTGTAAAACCTAATGTGCACCTAAGAGTGTGTGTGTCGCATATTTGCTGTATCAAGATACATAGTCTACTAAGTTAAGTACCTGTGCATATTGTAGTGCATGGTACACTTGTGAGGCAGGTTTTTGCCAGTGTTTTCTTTCCAACGGGAAATTTTTTGATTTGTTTTTTTTTATTTCAGGGAGACAGCACAGAAGTATTTGGAATTGACGATACAACACAGTTTAGAACTGTCAGGGATGCCCTCTCGGTGATTGACTTTTCACTCAAGGAAGAAGAGGTGAGTGTTACTGGCATTGCGTTGCGTGCAGACAGTTGATACATAGGATCCACATATCGTGTAAAAGCCAACACATCAAAGCCAACACATCAAAGCAAGGTTATAGCACACTTCTTCGGACGTTGAAGTTCATGAATACAAGCCAGTGCATTTTGCTGTGAATGGAAAGATTTGTAAACATTGCAATACTCTTTACTGCAGGAGATATTCGCCATAGTCGCCACTGTCCTTCACCTCGGCAACACTGGATTTGTTGAGGAAAATGGTGAAGCCATTATTGCGCAGGACAAGCCTGTTGCAGCCATTGCGAAGGTAAGTGACCTTGTTAGACTAACAATTATCCTACTTTGACATTTGCATGCACAGCGACTTCAAGTTAAAATGCACTCATTGAATATGAATACGATACCAGTTTCTTGTTTGATTTAAACAGCTGCAATCTCATATTTACAGAATGTTGTTATCGGGCAGTGCCAACAAAGAGTTCGTTTAGTCTTGTGCTAATGTGCAAGTGTATTTTAAATGCAGCTGAAAAATTTTATGTGTTGGAAACAATATTGCTTGTGATGCTATAAGTATAATAAAAATTAGGTAGTAAATTTAAATTATAAGGCTCAGCTAAGTACATGCAATAAAAATTACTGTTCAGTGCAGTTTTAGTTGAATACTCGTATAATAAATTAGTTGACTTTAAACACATTTTGTTAGGCAAGCATCATAACAGAAAAACATTATTTGCAGCACAGTAATTGTTAAACGTGTATTCTTTTCTCTAACTTTTTATTCCGAATTCATTTCAGTTGCTTTGTTGCCCTGAGGAAGTACTGAGGGATGCTTTGACCAACCGGACAATTGAAGCTAGAGGAGAGCTGGTAAGGCTACATAATTAATGCGTTCTGTTTGCATTCACTTCCCCAACTGTGACGTCAGTGAGAAATCAGTTGGAGACATGGATAGCTCTACTGTTGCACTTACATACGTCATGGCTTCAACATTCATTGAGACTTTTGTCCGTAATATCTGCTTAGTTTGTTGGTTTATTCCCATCCTTCACCTCCACCCCCATCCTCCATCTCTCATTTTTTTCATTTTCTTGTCCTTGTCATCTGGATTTTAACAGATCACTAGAGTTAGCAAAATCTGGATTAAATTAAGCCAAATGGCGTCACCTGCCATTAAACCCTGTTTCAATTATAAAGACAATGGCAATATTTCATGCTCTGAACACAATTTTAATGTTTTAAAATTATTACTGGCTAGCTAAAACTCTAGTTCTTGTTTCAGATTGTGACCTAGAGTAATTTGTACTCCCTCAAAAGGTATTGATGGGCTAATCGTGTATTCATCATCATTTCAACGGCAGTCATGTTACTGTGATGTAGATCAACACAAAAGATAGACAAGGTATATTACAAGCATGGATCATTATAAGTATGATGTCTTGTGTTTAGTGTAACTTTTAATGTTTCTTTGTTGCACTTCAACAAAACCGCTGCTGTTTAAATTTTAAGCTGTGTTGATCTGCCAGCATTCTGTTCAGAGATGGAGCATTGCTTTAAATGTTTAACTGACCCGGTGTGTATCACGAAGGACAAGAACACAAGGATGGGAACTTATGACGCTGCAATTCATGTTCCAGGTGACAACACCACTGAACCGCGACCAAGCAATCTATGCCCGAGATGCACTGGCCAAAGCAATCTATGAACGCCTCTTCAAATGGCTAGTGGAAAAGATAAACCATTCGCTGAAGCCACAGGTAAAATAGCTTTTATGCGAAATTTCATAAATTTGTGAAATACGTTTACACACTCGTATGGGGGCTGTGCCTGACTTGTGCATGGACGTAAGTGGCTAACAGTTCATGTATCATGCCCTTATTTTTTCAGAAGACTCGCTCATCTGAGCGGAGGACCTTGATGGGCTTGCTGGACATCTACGGATTTGAAGTCTTCAAGAAAAACAGGTCTGTAGTGTTCTTTTGCTTTAACTATTCTTCACGTCCTTGGTTTACTTTACTAGAACACTTTTGTAAAACATTAATTTAATTGCACACACTACCATTGCTTATGTAATAGAGGGCTCTATGCAGGTATACCTGAACGTACCTAGAAGCTAACTACTAGGGAATGTATTTATAACATCTAGAACATAATCATAGTTATTTTTTTTCCAACATATATATCCATTCAACGTAGTGATGATCCGGCATCAATGTCTATTTAACACTTTTTCTGTGTAGAATCATGGGTCATTCAACAGTACCATCAACGTTGGTTTCACATGATCAGGAGCCAAATGAAACGTATTATACTAGAGGTGTTCAATGTACAACTGACATGTACAATAGAGATTCAAGCAATGTTGATGATTCATAGGGAAGTTTCTTTGCTTACACCATAAATAAAAGTAATTTATCTAAAAATGTCACACATAATTAAGATTCATTAATATTTTAACTAGTGTGTGCATTGTTTAAATCTGACCTGGTCTGGTTTTTCTTTGCAGCTTTGAGCAGTTTTGCATAAACTACTGCAACGAAAAGCTGCAGCAGCTCTTCATCGAGCTCACACTAAAGTCTGAGCAGGAAGAGTACTACAGAGAAGGCATTGAGGTATGCAGAACACACTCATTCGTCTATTGAGCATAACATTGCAGAATTCAACTTAACTGCTATGCTGACAGTAATTAAGGCTGAATAATATTTTGGTCTTAATGTGTGACATATTGTTCCTTGCATTCCATATGCACCTAAGGATCTTCATGTGTTCTGACTCAACATATTGAATGTCGATAGGCTGTGTGAACACAACTGTTCATCCTCTACATAACGTCAATATACACTACTATAAACGAGTTTTTAATTATGGAAGGCAAGGAAATGAATAGCTTCAGACACCAGCTAATGCAACTGGTGATGATTCTAAGTTAGTTATCTGGAAATTATACCCAAGATTACGTGCTATAGTTACTGATTACCATGTTCCCTGGTGCAAAAGTCTGTGTGTTGTATGTCTTTGTCTGGAAATACCATCATTTGGAGCATAAAAAGTTATACTCAAAATGACCAAATGAATGGAAGCCGACAAGTGAACCTTGACATGTTGCCATGCAGTGGACACCAATCAACTACTTCAACAACAAAGTCATCTGTGATCTTGTGGAGGAAAAGCACAAGGGCATCATCTCATTGTTGGTGAGAGCCTTTGTTTACATGTAAATGGAAACTCGTGAGCAAACTGCGTGTGTTATTTCCAAAGTGTTTGCTCATGATGTGTAGCCACTGTACGCTACAGTTAGATGAAGGCAAAGCCCGAGCTGGAAAAAACTCACAAAATACTCTATTAACTGCATGCTAAGAATTTTGGGGCTCTGGACCTCTCTAGAATGCAAAGTGAGTGAATTGGGGTGTGACCTCTTAGAGACTGCATGCGTTTTGCAGCAGATGAATAGTGAAATGGAAAAATTTATGGATCACTCGCGGAAAGTTTGTTGACGACTGAGTACCTGTATGTGGTGTTTATATGTTTTCACTTCTTCCCAAGGGACATGACAAGTCACACTTCAATGCAACACATTAATTTTACTTCTTGCTGACGTTGCAGGTTGCTACAATATCTGCTAATCAAGACAATTGTACTCCTTTCTGTTTTTTTTTTTTCAGTACATATCTTGCTAGCTAAAAGAAGTGATAGACCACTCCTTTTCCCTCATTACCAGGCTGAACTGAGTGAGTGGCTGTGCTAATATGAAGAAAGTGACATGAGCTGTCAATATTTCAGGATGAGGAGTGCCTCAGGCCTGGTGGTGCCACGGACAAGACATTCCTCTTCAAGATGGAGCAGACCATTCGCATGCATCCTCATTTTGTAACGCACAACCTGGCCAGCAACAAACTGAAGAAAAGCATTGCTAGGGATGTGAGTGACAGGCCATTAGTTCTTTTTATATATATCCACTAATAGATTCTTCTCACTGCTTATCGAAAGTGTTACAATCAAGGCGTTCCTGTATATATTTTTTTTCAATGGGGCACTTTATGGCATCAACCTTATTTTAAACACATTAAAATCCACCTTCTTCTAGCAGTACTGCAATGCGAATGAAGTGGTGACATTGTGTTGTCTCATTTCTCCGGTGCAGGAGTTCCGGCTCATTCATTATGCTGGTGATGTCACCTACAAGATAGAAGGTAAGTTAAAACTTTGAAGCAAGTCACTGTATGACCTTTTATGGACGACCAACAGATATGGTGTCCAGTGGCATAGTCAGAGGCACACCAAGGTCATGCACCCCCCCTTCTCAAAAATTTTTTTGCCATGAAATATAGAGCCTAAAACAACATTTTTTTCCAATTTGAACAGATTTTATTTCCAGAGAGATATAGAAAAACGAAGCGAGACTAAAGGCCATTCAGCCTGACGTGGATTCGCTACGCAAAATGTTAAAACGTTTAGCCGACAGTGCTACATTGAATAATAATTCTCAATATACAAGAAGCAGCAAAATAACAAACGCAACAATAGCATAAATGCGAAAATGGGGGACATAGACATACCAAAAATAAGCACATAAGCCAGATATGCCGGCCCTTATCCCACTCCAGATCAAGAAGTTGCCTCCTTCAAAAATAATTTCTGGCTACGCCCTCGATGGTGCCTACTACTGAGCAGAAAGTAGCAGGTTTGAGACCCTGGAGTAGTAGCTGACCTACAGTTATTAGCTGGATTCAGATGCAGGTGTAATGTAGAAATACTTGCGTACTTAAATTTTTGACGCACATTAAATGTCCAAACTTGTCCGTAATGATGCCCCCACCCACCTCCTTGTATGGGATTTGTCATAGCCCATGCGCCACTTTTGGATGCCGAACCACAATTACATTCTTGAAAGCAGTGTGTACAGCCCAATTCAACTGCATAATCGAAATTGTGTCACATTTTTTTTTTCTTCAGGATTCCTCGACAAAAATAATGATTTGCTGTTCCGGGACTTGAAGAAGGCAATGGCTGGGGCTGGTAACAGCATCATCAAGGATGCATTTCCGGAGTCGGAACTTCTGAGCAAGAAACGGCCACCTACTGTGAGCACACTGAACTAAGTTCTCAACGAAATTGGAAATTGGGCAAAACGAGATAAAACTTTCTAGGTTGCCCCAAACACTATTGAATTTCTCCTTTCAGGCAGCCACGCAGTTCAAGCTGAGCTTGCAGGAACTCATGGAGATATTGATGTCTAAAGAGCCTTGGTATGTCAGGTGCATCAAACCGAATGACTTCAAGCAGGCATGTAAGTGTTTTCTAAAGTGTACATAACTCTGACAGAAATACAAAATACCATGTTATAAAAAGAAGCTTTAAAGCATTCATTATGAAAAGCTGACACCTTTTAATTAGAGGGTGTTAGAACTGAGTTCATATTGTTTGTATTGCATGGGTATACATGCTATTTTTGAAGTTATAACATACATACCCATGAGGTTATCATATTTTGCATGCAGAATAGTAACAAATGCTAAGACAAAGCCTTGTGTACTTCATTAAAAAAACTACCTATTAAATAAAGGTTTATATGCCATGTGATTAGGCTTTACATGTTTTTGGTTGGTCATGCAAGCAAATGCACAAAACATGCCATTTCATAACATTTGTATTATTAACTGATATAGTTAATAAACTTTAGCTCTTCGTGAACAGAGCTTTCTGCTGCAAGCATAGCATCTCCTATATAATTGGCACTTCTCATTATGGCTAGGCCTGTCATTACCCACGTGGGAATAGCCGGGTGGGCGCAGGGGACACTCTCCCCTAAGTCGGTAACAGACCTCAATAAAGTTGCGCTCTCTCTCATAATTGCAGTGCAGAAATGGGCGTGTTTTGATCACCTGGTGTTGCACGATGTTTACGATGGGCACGTTCGAGTGTATTTTTCTTGCTAATGCCTCTTGGCAAACACTTCACTGAGTTTAATTTCATTTTCTCTCTTCAGCCAAGTTTGACGAAAAAGTGGTGGGCCACCAGGTTCAATACTTGGGCCTCCTGGAGAACCTGAGGGTGCGCCGTGCCGGCTTTGCATACCGACGGCGATACGAGACGTTCCTGGAGCGGTACAAGTGCCTCTGTCCCGAGACTTGGCCCCGGTACCGAGGTGGTACTGCCAAGGAAGGTGTGGCTGTCCTCATCAAACACCTCAACTATGACTCTGAGGAGTACTCGATGGGACAGTAAGCACATACTCAACACTTCCTCTCTTCACTGTTCTGCTTAGCATAATTCTCAACCAGTCATATTTTAAAATTCTGTATGTGTTCTCTTTTTTACCAAGTGTACGCTGCATTAGCCAGTCATTCAAATTAACCTTGTCGACACTGGGCTTCAAACTCAGTGGAGTAGAATGTGATTTGGTGACATCGAGAGAGTTCAAAAGTGCACTAAATATAAAGCGGATATTCAGAAACCTTCCGTTCTGTGAGCTTGTAGCCTTTGTTTTTCCACGCTCGCAGCTCAATCCATCGCATAAAAACTTCAATTCTGATGCCGTTGTAAGCTCGCTGTTATTTTGCAGTGTCAAACATTTCATAAAGTAGGCCTTAAGGATTTTACAACGTGGCCAAGTTAGGTAAGGCGGATGTACGGAAAAAAATATACACGTTCACATATCAATATGTATTATTTTCAATGGCTACAAGGATTTAATATTAGTGAACATTGTACCATATTCACCTAATTGCAATGCCACTACGATTGTAACGCTAGCGGTGACATCAAGAAAGAAAAATAATAAAATATAAAAGAATGGTGTGCATCACTGCACTTTCGAGTACTTAAAATTTCGGTAGTCGATGGTGTCAGCACGGTGTCGTCTCTTCCTCTGTCCTTGTCTATATTTTTGCGCTGCTTTAACTTCCTAAGTAACACGAGGGTAGAGTTCGTGTATCATGAATCTGGAAGAAATTCGTGTTACATTCAAGTAAATCCGACACTAATATTATTCCGTTATATTATATTGCTTCTTAATCTTATGGTTAACATCAAGTATCTCTAATTCTCGATAAATTTTTTTTTCAGCACAAAGCTCTTCATCCGGTTTCCAAGAACCTTGTTTGAAACTGAGGATGCATTTCAGCAAAGGAAACATTACTTGGGTAAGTGCACTGCATGAATTATGTGGGTTTCTGCTTAGCTTGTCTGCCCAAGAAAGTCAATAGTGTTGCTGCAAGCACGGAGTTGCACAAAGCATTAGCAGTGATTTGGTGATTAAATATTGCCATCAAGAGAAAGTATATTTATAGGAAAGGCAGAGAAGTTGTATTTAGGTATGCATGCAAGTTTTATGGCTTGAACTTACTGCAATGTTTCATGCATAAGCCTTTTTTTCACTGTATATTTGATAAAATTTGTCAGTATGAACAAATTGAGCAGTGATTTGTTCTATAATCTAAAGAAGTTAATGAGTCAGGCATGGAAACTTCAAAGTGACGAACAGGCTCATAATAGTAATATGGTTTATATGGCATGTGCCTGCAATGTTAACTTGAATTGATGGTGCAAATGGTTAGACAGGGGCGAAGAAGACTCTTAAGACACATCTTTTTCGCCCTTGTCGAAGCATTTATGCCACCAATTCAAGTTTGCTATGCACCATCTAGCACGACAGCAAACGCTATGATGCCTGCGACGTGTTGTTGTTGGCTGTTGTGCATTTTTTTGCTTTTACGAACCATCTAAGCACACAAGCAAAATTCAGCTAATGTCTCTGCGAAGTGCAGCTAATGCATACATAATTCAGAACCTTACCTATAGAAAATTTACTGGAAACCTTTACCTCTTTACATAGCATTAGTTTAGTTTTTGCAAGCAAAGAAGTACTGACATGTCCCTGTCATGTTGGCTAAGTGACTATATGACGTTTTTTGCTGAACATTGAGGGTATGGCTCTTGCTGAGCACAGCTTACTATTGCAAGGGGTAAAATGTAAAAATACTTTTGTGACTATGTTTTGGTTCATTCGAAAAAAATCCAGTGTGCAGAAATTAAAATGCAGCTTCTTGCTACAGTCCCTCGTATGATCAATCAATTCACTCAATCTTCTAAGCGGGCAGTGTCTCAAGGTTTGTGGCGTTTACATTTTTCTCCATTTCTTTTCCAGCATCTGTGATTCAAGCAGAATTTCGATGCTACTCTGCAAGAAAGAAGTACCTGAAGATGCGGAAAGCAGGTGTGCAACTTGTCTGAACAGTACTGCCCAAAGCAGTTCTTCGTTTTCGAGTAGCACATTTTTACAGCTAGGCGCATTCCTTTAATGTATGCATGTAATACAGTAAACCCTCATTATGATGTGGCCAGCGAGACGGCAAAAAAATTCTATATAAACGGTGATTTGACATACGAATCTGCAACTTGTTACTTCGCTCGCGAAGCAAGCTATTGATATGCTTCAAGTAGTGCGGTCTAAAGTACTTGTATTGGGGCCAGGACTTTCTGACACATAAAAGCGATAATTTGAATAAAGCGACTTTGTTGCAACAAGGGTTTTCTGTATGTGGTTGTACAGCTGAAATGCATGTTAAGCATTTCAGCCATACAACCACAGTTGAGGAAGCTTCTAGGAGGTAAAGCAGAACAACCTAAATTTAAGATGTAATTCAGAAGTACTACGAACTGGCCAGATACAAATGCGTGCATGTTTTGGTGGACCTTTTGTTTCATGTATCGTCAAATGAAACTTTTTGGTTTTTACAGCGATTCTGATCGAGAACTCTTGGCGGAGGTACCAGGCACAGTGCCTGCTGGAGAAAAGGAGGAATGCAGCAACCGTCATCAGAAGGTAGGCTATCGAGCAGATGGCATCAAGAAAAAAGATATTCCGCCATAACAAAAATATAGAAATAGTTCTTAAATGTGGCACTTCAATTCGAACGCATGCACAGAGATGCTATGACTGTTCGTCAGTTACTCGTTGAAAAATATCCAAACGCAGATGGATGATTGAAGAGACCAGTTTTGCAGCTGCTGTTTGTGATCAGATTGGTGTCTATCCTGTGCAAAATGTTCAAAGTGAGAACTTATCTTTTTGATTCGGATACTACTTACTTATGCACTTTGCCATTTTATTGTACGCATCAAGTGAACAGCTGGAATAGCATTTGTGAATATGAGTTACATGATTCTTTTTTTATTGGCGCCAGTATTCCCTATGGCATCGGTTAAATAAAAAAAAGTTCTGTTTCCTGTATAAAGGCCAGGAGTCGTCGATGCAGTGGACCGTGTGTCCAGCGGGTCAAGTCAGGTTCGGCCGAGGTGGTGGTGAAGCCCACGTAGGGGGCGAGTGCGAGCCTAGTGAAGGCCCAAGCAAGTTCCCAATAGGTGGTCAAGCGTTGCCTCTGTGGCTGGGGCAACGCAGAATGGGCATGTCATTGGGGGAGGCTGTGCACCGGATGTCCATGTAGCCTGGATTGCAGGAGTCAACACGAATCCTCCTGTGCGCAACCTCCCCTCGGCGAGTTAAGCCACCGGGAAGGTCTGATCCACGCGGAGGAATGAGTGCACGCCTGGAGCGCCGGAGGGTTTCTTTGTGCACGAGCAAGCTGTCCTTCTGGGACAAACGAAATAGAGGCAGCGGGTGTTGAACAGTCACTGGATGGAAAGCGGCATCTGCTTCCGATTCAGCCGGTACAGACCGGCGGGTCTACGATACACGAACAGGACATGCACACGAGTGGATCAGTCGGTGTATATCAAAGGCTATATCAAGGAAGCTGGTCACTTTTCGCAGCTCTCGAACTGCCTGCATGGAGTCTATATATACAAGCAAGTTATCGTGTGACAAAGAATCCATTTTAGATATCATAACTGTCAACCCGTCCCGTATCGCAGTGAGCTCCACTAATACAGAGGGAACGGTGCCTCTGTTACGTAAGAGCAGATATTTTGGATTTCAGGTTCCGCGGGGCAGACGAGACTGGTGTGCAGAACGCAGTCATCGATAGCTGCGTCCACGTATACCGCTAGTGAGTTGTCAGTGGTAGTGACGACGCCCTCCTGCACCACTTGATGGGTGGATTGTTGTAGGCAGGTTAGTGGTCGGTTATCACTGGCCTGTGCCTTGAGCCATGGTGGAACTTCTGCCAAGGGTGCGTCAGGCTGTGACAGCGTTGAATTGTAGTAGTGAGCTAGACCTGCCGCCGTAGAAACAGCTTGACTCTTTAGATAGCGAGCGACTCGACTGGTGTGCAATTTTGGCGATGGTGTTCAGCTGCGCTTCCGCCTGGAGGGTCGCGATAGGTGTTATACGAGGAAGGCATGTAATCATCCTCATAGAATCTCGGTTGGCGGTTTCGAGCAAGTCGCAGTCTCTTAATGTTAGTTATTGAAATTGAGCTTAATAAACGAGCTGAGGTTGTATGATTGATCGCACCAAAATACGGGCCATTTGAGAACAGGCACCTCTGGTCTTTTGAGAGATGCGACGAATGAGATGAAGGGTATTAGCACTCTTCCGACAAGCAGAACGAACCCATGCATTCGCAAAGCGAGATGCGTCCAGTTCGGCCCCGAGCACACCTATTATGGATACAGGGGTGAGGGTGTGGCCATTTAGGCTCAAACAAATCGGCGTCTGCAGGATGCGATGGCGACCTCGTCTGTTGGTGACAGACATGAATGCAGTCTTCGCGGCAGATAGTGTCAGTCCTATGCGTGCACACCAGTCTGACGCCTTGCCCAGAGCACTCTGGAGTGCCTGCTGGTGGCGCTGCAGGTCTGGATGTAGTGCCCACACAGTCAAATCATCTGCATACAGGAGGAAGAAGGCATCTGAAATGCGTGCTAGTTGCCATGCGAGGGGGGACAGGGCAAGATTGAAAAGTATCGGGACCAGCACAGAGCCCTGCAGTACACCCCACTTCATTACAAAGTGTCTGGTTCGTTCCTTGCCTACTCGGATTCAGAAGGTGCGGTGTGCCAGAAAAGGCACCACAAAGTCGCAGACGCGAGCCGGAAGTTGAAGCCATTGAATTATGCGAATGATCACAGAGCGGCTGACATTGTCGTAGGCCTTGTGAACGTCCATGGCGAGAATGGTTCGAATGCTGCTTGATCTTCTTCCAACAAGCACCTTGGACGTCAAATGATTTAGGCTATCTTCTGTGCCCAAATGCGGTCGAAAGGCAATCTGGGCCAGGTGGTACCAGGCGTTCTTTTCCAGCCACCAGGAGATGCGCAACGGCAACATGCGTTCAAGAAGCTTGCACAACGTACACGTCAGAGCAATCGAGTGAAGATTAGAGAGGTTGCTCGGTGCTTTCCCGGCTTTGGTATCGGCACAACTTCGGCACGCTTCCACGATTCAGGCAGCTCTCCGGTCGTCCAGATGGCGTTAAGCATGTCCAGAAGCCACTGTAGTGCAGGGTCATCCATGTTTTTGAACACTTCATAGGAGATCCCATCTGGTCCTGGTGCCTTGCGTACTTTTGCCTGGTCAATTGCTGCCTGGAGCTCCGCCATCGTGTACGGTGCTTGCATGCCTTCGATGTCTGACAGACCTGGAGTCGCGCCAACCTTCGGAGGCAGGTTACACGGACAGTCGAATTGTGGTGGGGCCAAGTAGTAGGCTGGGATAAAAGCCTTAACTATTTCTGGAGCGAACTGGCTTGTCATGCGTCCAGATGACAGACACGCACTGGCCGCTGGGTCCGGGGTACGGGTGCCTAATTTCATGCTCCGGAACGTTCGCCATATTGAGGCTGCAGTTGAAGACGATGGACCGAGTAACGTACACCAGTCTATTTACCGTTCCCGGGCGAGACGCTTCTCGCAGCGATGCGCTGCAGTGGCGAGTCTGTTGAGGTTATCACGAAGCTCAGCGTCTGCCGGATCTTGGTTTAAGGCTAGCTCTGCACGACAGCGTGCTGCCCACAGATGCAGAAGATTTAAGTTTGGATGGGGTTTGTTCTCCTCTACCCAGCTTGACTGTGTGGCGGCTTGTACAGCTCTGGTTAACACTGGCAATGGATCAGACGATGTATTAGCAATAGAGGCATTCAGTTCCATGCGGAATAGGTCCCAGTTGGTTGTGTGGCATCGACGTCGGAGGCGGCGCTGGTTATACGCGGCCAAACCGATCATCACCTGATGGTGATCACTCCCCCAGCAGTCAGGTTCTAGGTCCCACGAAACATCGCACATGCCCAACCACCACGAGAGATCAGGCGCATAAGGTGGAGCACAGGAATGATCCCACCGACGTGTAGAAGTAGCCGGGGCATTCAGAAGGACAAAGTGCGCGTCTGTAAATGTGTCTAGCACGATGTTGCCTCGAGCACAAGAAGAAAGGTAGCCCCACGACTGATGAGGTGCATTGAAGTCTACCCCAACTAACACTGGGCATGCAGGGTAGGTTTGACGCAGGTGAGCAAGCCACCCCAAACGCAATCGAGGAGCGCTGCCACTATATTGACGCACGTAAACTGAAACCACAATCACGTCAGTGCGCGAAAGTCTAACGAGCACTGCCACCACTTCTTGTTACTGGTTACACCACGGCAGCAGGGGAACTTGAGTTTGAGCATATGTAGTCACAACATGCACTGCAGCCTTGCCTGGAGGTCCCAACGCATTGGTGCAGCGCCGATCAGGGATGGTTGGGGAAGCATACGCAGTGAATCCAAGGATGCATGGAAGCGAATTCGTTTCCTGTAAAAGCAGGCACCAAGTGGGGAGCTTCCCCAGCGCAAGGCGACAGCGAAGCTCACTAACTTTATTTGCAAATCCCCGGCAGTTCCACTGCAGGACACAGTGGTGGCGCGTTGCTTGCGAAGGAGCAGTCATTTTGGTGGGAGGTTCGCGAGCAACCCCTTTGAAAGCTCTTGGATTTGCCAGGCAACAAAGTGGAGGAGCTCTGCCGGAGTCATCTTGACTGGTGCTGACGCGCTTGCGGAGGATGATACAGGCATAGAAGCAGCCTACGGCACGTCTGTACCGTTCATCGCAGTTGGTTCAGTGGGTCGAGCGAGATGGGTTCTGCATTGAGCGAGGCGCTTGACTTCCATTTGGAGCTGCGCTATTTGTTGATAAAGCTTCGCCAGGTCATCTGTCGTTGTAACACTCAATTTAGGCATGTTCGCAGCCTGCTGAACGTGTTTTTTGCCCCGCTTGATGACGTCGCTGTACAAGGGGGCTTCATAGCAAGCGTTGTCAGGTTCAGCCAATGCTGGTGTGTCCTCTTCGGAGGGGGACAACAGTTCAAACCGATTACTAGTCTGAATGGGGGCATCCCTTTCTTCTTGTGTCATTGATTGCTGGCAGTGCTTGCATTGGCAACGGGCTTTGAGAGCCTTCTGTTTAACTGGACAATCTTTGGACATTATATCATGATCGTCCGTTTGGCAGAGCCCGCATTTGTACGTGCGCGTCTCGGCAGACTCCATGGAAGTGTCTGCGGGTAGGGGACAAGAATCTCGCATGTGACCAGTATGAAAACACCTATAGCGATGTACCACACCCGGCTTGTACAGATAAACTCGCAGGATGCATCCATAGCACGTAATGTGGCTTGGTGGCGTTCGAGGCCCTTGGAGAGTGACCAGGCACGTGCGTCCACGACCCGTATAATGAGCTGTTATGATCTTGTGAGTGGAGCAGGTCAAAGCAGTGACAAGGCCCTCCGCCGATTCCCTCGGGTCAACCCCAGAGACCACATAACGACGCAGGTCCAAGCCCGAACTCAACTACGCTTGCACTTGCACGGTACAATCAGCTGTGACTGGCAGAGTTTGCAGTTTGGTGAGGCGGTCAACATCCATAGCGAACGCACCCATACGGATATGCTGTTGGTGGGATGGTGAATGGAGAAACCTTAAAACGCGCGCTCATCGAAGGCTGACTGAAGGAGGCGATTTGACAATTTTGGTACATAAAAGCACTCACGTGGTTTTACGACGATCTTGTACTTAAACTCGGTGCCAGGCAAGACAACAGCTGCCGGAGTGGGGCATTCCCGCTTGCTTGCCGGTGTGGCTGAAGTAGACAAATCATCCGTTTCCATTTGTGAGTCAGCCACACGTTTCGCACTGCGTTTCAGAGCGAAGGCTGGTTGTGATGGCTGCATCATAAGCTCCGCTGCAGCCGTTGATGCTGGTTCACATGAAGAATGCGGGAGCGTTGCCGCCGCCAGATGCGACCGGCGAGACGCCGGAACTGTCCTGGTGAGTGTCCCACGCACAACGTTGAAGCAAACGGCGCCAAGGGTAGTTAGTCCAGGTCGTCGATGGTGTCCGGAAGAAGAGAGCCTGGGGGAGACCCCACGGCCTTGTCCAGGGCGTCCGGCAGGTCTGTTCTTAGCCGGTGGGGCCAGACAGCTAGGCGTCGTTGCGTTAAGCCAGGGTGCAGACAGTGCGGGAACGCCGGTGAAGCGATGGTCGCGCGAGCCGATGCTATCAGCCGATATTCACGGAGCTGTCGAAACTCGTCCATTTTCGTCAGCAGCTCAGCTGCGTCTTGAGTTACATGATTGGACAATCTATTTCAATGCCTTGTTGTAAGCTTAAGGTTTAGTTGGCCCTTGGACATTCCATTATTAAATACAATACAGTACTGTGTTTAATCAACTAAAGCGACTGGGATTGTCAAGCAAAGGGCAACTTTCGGTGAGGAATATAATAAAAATGAAAGGATTCTGTGGACTGCAGTACTTAGTAGACAACTTAAGTTTTCGTAATTGATTGTAATGCAAGGGTTGACCTCAGGTAGCAAACATCTAGAAAAAGATTGCGTTACATTCGAGCAAATACGGTACATTTGTAATGTTGCTTACCTGTATCTTCTTTTTGATGCGTATATTTTGTTTAAATTAAACTTCTGCTATCCTTACACATGCACAAAACAACTATATACAATGTTTATTATCGCACTTTTCTATGAATTCTAATGCATTCCCATATCTGATTGCCTTTTGCTTGATGTTACAATTGCCTTCCAGATTCATTAAGGGCTTCATCACAAGGAATGAGCCAGAGAATGATGTGAATGCGAGGGTAAGCAAAATTACTGGTATAAAGAGCCATACATTTTATTTTATTGAGATACACTTATCTTTTACAAATTCCAAAGCTGCCAACAGGAATGGATAAACATGTTTGTGTCGACATATCTGCCCCCTATGTATACATTTTCTTTAATTGTACTGCCAGCATTGGCAGACATTGCCTTGGTGAGCTTTACCCGAGGGCACTGATTTGAAATCAGTGTACAGCATTCAAAAGTACTCGCTATGCCCAGGAATGTTCTGAAACGTGCCCACAAAAGCTTGACGTCCATACATCAAGCCCTGCATTATTCACCATATCATATGAAGGAATGCCAGATTGGTTGCTCTGTATGCCATAAATTTTCTGCAACTCTAAATGCTGCCAAACTTTGACGGTCACTGCTATACAGCTCAATCCTGTGGAGACAGTTGATGAATGATAACAGTATAAGTAGATTACAACTGCAGCTGGATGTGTTACGGAATAGAAAATATCATCTGTTTTTTGCAAACTGTAAGTCTGCGCTCATTTGTCTCCTTTGTTTACTTATGTCCTGTCTCGCTGCACTGTTTGTAAAGAAGAATAGTCTCACCTGGCTATCAAAACAACCTCTTATCACCTTGACAGTGTGGACAGCAAGTTCAAGTTAGGGTCCCTCTAGCACGTAGGTGTAAACTTACCCAGTCTCTATAGCTCTACACGTCAGTTACTTGTGAAGGCACATAGCAAAAGCCATGTATTCCCACATACAGTGCTCAGCTACAGTAGGACTGTGCATTTTAATTGAAAAGTGCATTATATTCCATTTGAGAGCATTTTTAAACTTACAAAATTGCAGAGTCGAGCTAACTGGTAAATATTCATGTTAAAGAACTGTGCTTACAAACATGGATACAAAAAATGTCAAGACAATTTTTATTGCCTTTACTTTCCTTGTGTCTGTGTTTCATTGTGGTACAAAAAGCAGGTTCTCATTTTATAATGCGTGCGCAAAGTGTCTATCAACTTGTGTTCATGAGGTTTTTGTCGTTTTTGCTGTACTGCTGGCAAAATTAATGCTGCTCTCACGTTCTCGTTTTCGCTACAGTTTGTGCGGCAAGTGCGAGTGGAGTTTCTCAAGAGGCTGGCGGCAAATCTTCCCACGAGCGTCCTTGACAAGTCCTGGCCCAATGCACCACTTGTGTGCAAAGAGGTTGGTGCGTCAATGTGAAGCACGCATCGCTAAGCTCATTGAAATGGCTCATGACATGCTAGTTTGAATCGGTACCACTATGCTTTAAAATGATGTCTGGGTATTCTGCAGCGAGAATAGACACACATGAAAACAGGACAGGTTCTGATTTGTAACCAGAGTCTTATGTCTGCGCTTGTGTTCTTTTCATGTGCCAATTCCCGATTTTAATATTCCAAGATTCTTATGTCCAGATGTTCAATGTCTTCTGGAAGTACTAAAAGCTGACTGCATGAAAAAAAAATATGTATATCATGGAGTTTTTATTTTAGTACAAATTGTAATGACCTCCTGAATGGATAATAAAGTAGATGGATTTTCTAAGAAAGGAGAGATAAATAGCATAGCTTGCCTAAAAACAGCCCTAAAGATTGTTTCGTTTAAATAGTCTGAACGATAATCCTAGATTGCACTTCATCTATATTTTCGTACTTGTTTCAAGAGATGATAGTGTATGTTACAGCTAGGAAAAGCTGTTAAAAAAGTTGTTAAACTGTCATTCCTGATTCACATTACATTCAGTAGTGACAAATGGTATTTGAGTTATTCTTAATTTTAATGAACTAACATGATTGATTGCATTAATCAATATCATCTGGTAAATAAATCAAAGGGAAGGGCTCACGAGTGCAATAATTCGTGTGAATTTGTAATTTTATGTGTTGCAACCACGCTAACAACAAGCCTGAAGGTCTGTAGCAAGGAAATGTAAAGTTTTGTAAGTAACATAGAGAATCCAACAATCCAAAACAAGCTTACAGTCTGCAGCAAAGGTGTAGCAGTTACGTTGCTCGGCTTCTGACACAAAAGTCATGAGTTCTAGCCCGGTCGTTGCGGTTGCATTTTGGTGGAGGTGAAATGCCAGAGGCCATTCTGCAGTGCAATACTAGTGCACATTCGAACATTATAATCAAACAAAATTAGAACATTATAAGCAGAACTACAGTTGTTTTTACATGTGAATGTTACTACACTTCTAGAACTGTTCATAGAAATGTTTCAACGGTTCTACTTACCGGGCTCAGTGTGTATGCTTTCAATTGGCAGGCCTCCGAGCTTCTGCATGGTCTTCACCGCAAGTGGCTGGTGCGGAAGTACTGCAAGTCCGTCACTCCGAAGAGGAAAGCACTGGTGAGTTTACTGTCTAGCATCCTTTGCGGGCTCGTCAGTGCGAGCCACCCACGTGCGATTTTATTGACAATTCTTTCCTTGCGGATGCGAATCAACCCAGATGGAGTGGAAGGTTGAAGCCGAGGCTCTGTTCGATGGCAAGAAGCAGAGCTACAAGAAGTCGGTGCCACAGGAGTTCCAGGAGAACAGACTGCGTAAGTCGCCTAGCGATAATGGACTGTCTCATGCAATGCATCTTTCATGGTTCAACTGTGCTGAACTGACTAAAATGAAGGCTATTGAAAGGCGCAAAAGAGAAAAATGATTGTTCAGGTATCACTGAATTACTATTTCACATAACAAAAACACCATTCTTATTGTTAGAAAACATTTATTGAGTGAGAAAACATGTAAAAAGAAAATGCGAGTAGCAACACTACCTTTGAATTTCTGCCCCAAATGCAGTGTCATCATAGATTTTCATGGTGTCTATGAGGCTTTACATATTTGCTAGCCCGTAAAAATGAAATATATTTTCCTCCTAGGGGACCATAGCCCTAATGTATCAAGTTTAAGAAAATTTTGTTGAGCCAATGTTGAGCCAAATTTTGTTGAGCCAAAGAATAAAAAATACCCTTTGAAATTTACGACACGTGCAGGGATCTCAGTGCAAAGTAAAAACGAACCTTTGACATTGATTTTCTCCTGTAATAATAAGCATATAATATGATGATGCACCCAATGACATTAGAGATATCAGGGTACAATTTATCAATTGATTCATATTGTGTTCAGTGTCTATTTAAACTATTGCTTGTCTGCTGTTCACACATTCACTACCTGTCATTGAAAATAACCCCCTTCACCCGTGTCCCAGATTAAGATCAGTGTCATCAGAAAATGTATGAAGTTCTTAGGCAATCACGCAAGGTTGCCTACTTCAACAGTCAGCGGAATCTCCAGAATGACATCCGCAGTTGAGTAAATGTTATATGAAACTGTAAGTATTATCAATGATAGCAGGGGAAATCGATATGAATGCATTTTTGTTTATAAACTGTGGTATTTTACAAAACGAATGAGCACTGTTTGTGTAAGTGCTTGTGTGTTTTCAATAGACTCTTAACTTGATCTGCATTTGTCTATCCCCCTTCTTTCTTCACATACTGTACTTTCATGTAGTTTTCAAAAAAAAAAAGAGAAGCTGTTATGTTTGCAAAAAATTTGCTCGCAGTAAAAGCTTTAAGTTCAAGCGTTCACTCCTGGTGGATTGGTAGGATTTCTTATCTTCAATTGAAGTGAGCTGCCGGTGCAGCTTTCCCTTTTGTGGGAGGGGGGGTGAAGCTTCATTGCAGCCCCCTCCCTATAATGTCAAGTATGAGGCTGGATTTGCAGCCCCCCCTCTCACCCCTCCTGCCCCCCCTTCCCTTGTGCGCATGCCTATGGCCGTGCAGATGAAGCGCACAACTGGACACTGCTGAAAAGGCAGGCTGAACTTTCAAAAATTGTGAGTCGGCATGTTTTTTTTTCTTCCCATGTATATCAGCCCAGGAGCTGGACCTGAGGAGAGAGAACATGTTCGAGAAGTCTGTGAAGCACCAGGGTGAGGTGACCAAGGTAAGCAGTGCCAACGCATTGCAAACGTGTATCAATAGCGTGTATGTGTAATCTGTACACTATTTGACACGGCAGTGGCATCACAAATAGTGTATCGTCGGTAGCACACATTACAACCACTAAGCTAAGTGTTGCCTGTGCATATGCAAAGGGGACTGCATGTGATGAGTACAATGCAAAGCACTCAGCTGTGTTAATGTGGGAGTTCTTTGTGCAATGTTATTTAAATCGTGGGTGCCGAGCAAGGATTATTTTTACTGTATTACTTCTTTGATTGGGCAATGTTACTACATCCCAGACTTGCTCAAATATTCTAGAATTTCATTGCACTGTTAGCTGTAAAAGCATGCAAAGATATAGAGCACCATTACCCATGCTACTAACTTGGGACGTTCTTGGCTGGTAGTAAGCATTGATTATAGCTCAAAGGAACTACTTTTAAAGCAGCCAGGATGTCCAATTCAGCAAGTGGTTTCCAGCTGCATGTATGCTGTGTGTAACTCTGGTTTAGGGTATATATGGCTGAGTAGTAGGGCACATGATTTCTGAAATCTTGTACAGCTGTAGAACACTGCTTCCTATGTTATGAATTTTGTTCATATGCACTGCAGTAGCATCATATGAATAAGCATTAAACGCAGTGTGATCTCAGATTGCTTGTTTTTTCGTGCACTTGCAGTACTGTCTGGAGGTGACCAAGTACGACCGACACGGCTACAAGCCACGCGACCGAGTGCTCGTCCTGACTGACGCTGCCCTCTACTTGCTAGACCGAAAAGACTTCCGCTCCAAGCACCGCATTCCCCTCAAGTCACTCGAGGGTAGGTACCATTAAACCTTGCATAGCGTTCAGAAATGCTCTTATGTGTGTTCCGTTTATGCAAAGATTGCCATGAATTATGTATAGATGAGGTGCACTGCTCTGTGTGCTGCCTCTAGACAAATTGTGAACTGAACTAGTTTCACAGCTTATTAAAAAAATGTGATACAAATATTGAGATCATAGCTTATTTGCTTTGATATTGAACTACTTGCATTTGTATTCATTCTGCGCTACATAAAAATAAGGCACTTAGAGCATTACTTGTAAGCCTTTCTAACTAAATGAAATAACCTCAAGTTCTTTGCAAGTGTGCAATCTAACCAGTTTAAATTTGTTTCAAAAACAAAGCTGGTGCCTTTCATTAGTGCTGCATGGCCAGAACTGTTACATATAAGCTGTCACTTTCTTCAAGTGCAATGCTGATGGTTTAGGTGTGTATGGGAACATAATGTTCAAGCAAAATAGCGGTGGAAAACATGCCTCAACATTACTCTTCATTGGCTGTGTTTGTGTTTGCTAATGATGTGCTGTTGCCAATTAAAATAAACAGGAAAGGGAGACGCACAGATGACAGCATCTATGGCATCTATGCTTCTCCCCTTAGTATGCATGCCTTAATCCAAGGAAAGAGATGTCCTTCAGCAAAATGATTGAGCTTGGTGCCAGATAGCTTGAACTATTTTGGACAAAGCATTGTTAAAGTGTAGTTTAATAAGTATTGTGCACACATTTTGCCTCCCTGAAGGAATCACAGTGAGCAGTTTGACGGATGGCCTGGCGTTGTTCAGGATACCACAAGAAATGAAGCAGGACAAGGTGACATTTATTTTTAGTACCATTTATGATAAGCAGTAACGTGGTTATGAAGAGCACAAAAAATTTCTTGTTGTAGTTGTAGTTTTAAAAGAACAGTTTTACAAGTGGCAGTATGCTGGCTGGTGCTTCCAAAACAATAGTTTATTTAAATTGGCAAAAACAGTTAGCCAGACAATATTTATCAGCAATAATTAAAAAAATAGCAACTACTTTTGAAACATTACTGCACGGATGTATACTTATACCTAACACTGACGAATCCTGTGCATGGTGTACGTGGTGTTGTAGAATTGCAGCTAGCACTTCAAGCCAAATTCTATACCCTGCGTTCTAGATATTTGTGAAATTACATGCAGTGAACTAGAAATGAGAAAGACAAGAAAAATATGCTACATTGCTGCACCTTTTGCATGAGTTCATGTACCTCGATCTCCCATATTTCACGACCCTTGCCCGCCTCACCACGGTGGTCTAGTGGCTAAGGTATTCGACTGCTGACCCGCAGGTCGCGGGATCAAATCTTGGCCGCGGCGGCTGCATTTTCAATGGAGTCAAAAATGGTTTAGACTCGTGTGCTCAGATTTGGGTGCACGTGAAAGAACCCCAGGAGGTCGAAATTTCTGAAGCCCTTCATTACGGCGTCTCTCATAATCATATTGTGGGTGGTTTTGAGACGTTAAACCTCACATATCAATCAATCACCACAAGGCTTGCCCATATATGTAAATCTGGCTCTGTTCATGTATTCAGATATTGACACGAAATATTTCTAATGCCCAATGAAATTACTGCTTCTGTATTCCTACAAAATATGCTTTACTTGAGCAATGATCAGGTTAGTTGAGGTTTGAAAGAATGGAGTAGTGGCATAGTATAGAAGTATGATGAAGTGATACGTTTCATATTGTTAGATACTGTGACATGCCGACTTTTGTAAAATGTTGCCAAACAACATTAGGTGATGGCTGGTATATTACACTCGCTGAAAATATGGGCAAGCCATTCAGGAGAATGCCTCAAAGTGTACAGACTTCTGCGTAGTTGACATTTCACGCTTTACGCAGTTGACATTTTGCGCTTTATGTACTTGATTTAGGAGTTCGACATCGATGTTGAACCTGTCTTGCAAACAATCTTTCATTTGCAGGGAGATCTCATACTTGACATGGGTTCCCACTTGGTAGAAGCGGTGTCCAAGATCGCCATGGCCTATGGCCACAGGAACATTGTCTCTGTCGACAAGAACAACTGGTGAGTTGCTTGGGCTTGTTCATGCAGGGATTTATTAAAGAACAAAAGCTTAGCTTACCAAAGAAAGACAACCGTCAAAAAGCAGTGCAATGTATTTATAATTAACCATAATGCAAAAAATGTAATGGATTTACAGAAATTAGCAGAGCCCTCCACTACGGCATCTCTTATAACCATATGGTGGTTTTGGGACGTTAAACCCCACATATCGATCGATTTACGGCAATTAGCCTTGAATTAATTTACAGTAGTGCTATAGTGAAAAGATGCATAATCTTGGCAATCTATGATTCTTTAATCTATAACAGAATCTCACGATTATGATTGTCTTTTCAATCAGCTCTGAATATGCCTAAATAGAGAAGATAAAGACATTCCTGGCACATTTTGGTTGCGATTTTTGGGCCTTTCAGTGTGGACCACAGGCTCTGTGGCGGCAAGCAGGGAACGATAGACTTCAACATGGGAGTCAACCCAGAGATCATCAAGGGGAAGAACGGGCATCTTATAGTGGTAAGATTCTGGTTATTAATGTCTTATCTCATGAACTCATGCCAGAACAGAAACATGTCATGGGAAAAAGTGTTGCACAGAAATCTAATGAAGAGAATCGACAATCTGAACACACACACTGAAATCGCAGACTAGGCAGCAGCCTAATCTATGATTTGGGTGTAGTATGAAAACGCCATTCATTGACCCTTCGCAAGTCATTATCGAAGTGCTATCTACCCACATCTATTGTTGTACCAGCTACCCTGCTTTTGTTTAATCTCAATCCAATGATTGAATTGTCTACTGATTTTAACAGCACATTTTATAGAAATGTAGGGGATGCTATCATGTGTACCTGGATATGGCCGACAGTGGATAGAGAAATGCTACGAGCTGTTTTAAGTATAGTAGTCTACCCAAAGCACTAGATGGCTACAACCGAAATCCTTGATAAGAAAATGTCACAGTTCCGATAAGTGAAAGTTGGATGGAATGAAGAGAAAAATAGTGCTGTACATAGGAAGTGCCGGTATGTGCCAACAGTGGCCAAATTTGCACCATGAGCTTTTACAGAATGGCACAGTGTCATATTTAAAGGAGCCCTGCTGCACTATTTGAGCACGGTTAGAAAATGCCGCCTATCGGTAGTCGAGGCTCCTAAAAACATGCGAGCCATACATTATAACAAAGCATGTGGCCTTGAACTTACGATTAATCTTCTAGGTCTGCTAGAGATCGCTCCCTTTTCTCTTGTTAAATGATGCTCTTACCGAATATGACTGCACAAAGTACAAACACTAAGACAACATAAACACGAAGTACACGGCCAATGGCTGATTTGAGCATCATGAGCTGCATAGTTACAACAGCAGGGTGCACACGATCACCATGAAAGTAAGTCATGTGCTTATTAAAGAAGAAAGAAAAGAATGTGCTCAAGGTGACCACGTGCACTGCTGAATAGGCATAGCTTTGTCTCTCCCCTTGTCACCCCCCTCCCCTAAAGGAGAGAAAAACCACTTAAAACATGCAACATATCCCCATAACTCTACTTGCACTTGACGAATTGTGAAAATTTTTGCAGCAGTCGATTCACAAAGCAGCAAACTTATGAAAGGAATTCATTGATTACTTAGAAAAGTGTTGCAGGGCCCCTCCAAAAAATGTACATGCAAATATTAAAACACTGGTGTGACATTCAGCGATCATATGAGCTCAAGTGTTCAAGCATAGCACGATTTGCCTCATGTTAACGTCATGTCAGACTCCTACGCAGGAATGTGAGGTTTAATTGAAAGGCTGGTTGAGTAGCACAACTAAATCTGCTGCAAAGAGAAGTTTCTGTTAAGCTTTTGATGTGCTGCTGTTATACTCTGGACTGTTATTAACCTGAGCACTTGCCCAAAAGTGGCCGCACGTGCATTTCATGCCATCGCACAACAGTCCAGAAAAAATGATGAAAAACAATTAAACAGGGATTGTTGCTAAAGCGAAAATTTTATCAAGTGGGCTTTTGTTTTCACTACAGCGGTTGCTTTGACAAGAACATGTTAAAACACTGGCAACCTGTAACATTTCCCGTTCAATCCTCCTCTGAACTTTCTGCCTAGTTTAGAGTTCAGATGAAATGAGCTTTCTGTACTAATTTAGATGTAAAATCAAAGAAATAATGAAAATTTATTCTCAAAGTGCTATTAATGGCATCATAGGAAACTTATCGTTACACACGCACAAGTTCAGTTTTTGCCAAATTTTCTGACGAGCATGCCAAACTTCTTGCAGGTTGCCATAGCTGCGCCTGAGCAATGCTGACCAACTGGGTGCACATGGAATCGCCGAGTCATGGAGGAGCACCCACGCTTTCTGCACGAGGAGAAAGCCGTGGTGTCGGCATCTTCTTTTTGCAGCACAGTGTTGACTTTAGTGATGCACAGCAGCAGTGCACTGCCTTTCTGCTGAGGAACGCAAGTCATGTCGTCACCGCGTGCCTTGTTTTGTTAGAGTTGAGCACTTATTTTCGTTAGCATATAAAGTGTACAAAAGACATGCATATACACATCCCTACCGCTCGTAACACACTTATACTTGTTTGTCAAGTGCCATGACTTCTTTTGCAATGCTGTTATGTATTAAACAATAAGAAAGAAATGAGAAAAACCAAATGCATACTTAAGCGAAACGATTTGCCACGTTTGTGAAGCCAACTAATCTTTCTTCTTCGGTGTTATCCCGTGTTGACAATCACTTTGTATACGTGCATTTGCGACAAGCCTTAATTGTTGATAAAGACGATGATGCTGTAGTAATATTTATGATGAATATTGGGGAAGATACTGTGATATAATCATGACATCGATTGTCAGCTGTTTCTTTTTTTTTTTTTACAATAAAAACTTATCATGCACCATATCACAAGTAGAAGTCTCTGTGATAGGGATAAGTGTGCCTGTTGTGAGTTTTGAACTGTGCCGAGTTTTGAAAGAATGACGTTTGTGGCTTGCAGTAGGTAGTTTGAGCAGGCACCAAACTAGTGGATTTATTAGATTTGATATATGAATGGCCTGGCTTTCTTTTTAGTCATGGTCGAGCACATAACACCTTTACGCTGGCACAGGGAACCAAATTCAGGCAAGGCATTGTATTTTTGACACAGTGAGGACCACATATAAAGCCATAATGCAGTAAGCGATGAAATTTCGTTCTACCTGCCCTAGTGTCTCAACAAATTGTGTTCATCAAACATGAACAGAAAGGCTTTTCAGCTTGCATGTCTAGACAGCAATTAATTTTTTTTCTTGGCATCTGCAATCCTTACAATTTTGCTTGCGACTAACATATACATAACAAGTCTCCATCCTGCACTAAGCAAGATGGGAAAGTCTCCATCCTGCACTAAGCAAGACCTCCCGTCTATTCACACTTATCACATGGGTTTTATTCTAATGTACAAAAGCTCTTCAAGAGTAAAGGCTCAGACGTACGACACAAAACTTTATTGAAAGCACAGTTAGTAGTAATATCTTGGCTACCAAAAATAAATGCGAGCCAGACTGTGAATTGTGTGTTAAATCACAATATTTTTACTACAGTATGTACACATTAGCTTGACTAGGTGTCATCGGAGGTAGTAGTCAATAATTGTTGAAAAAGCTGCAAATCCTGCGGCACCCAGAAGGCCCGGCTTTAGACCAGCTGGAAAGACAAGACAAGGTAAACCATTACGATCCAATTTTCCCTCCTGTGAGAATGTCTCAGGGTGATGCCTTTGATGTCAACACTCCTCATAGGGAAGATCAAAAGATGTGTACAACTGGTCTAGGATTGCAATGAATTGTGCCTGTCGTTGATGGGGAGCTTATTCTGCATTGACGTCTTAACTGTCCTACAGGAGGCCAAGAACAGTAGCAAGAAAAAGAAGTCATTATCAGAAGTTCTACCTCGGCAGGACTGTTGGGATCCTGATGTCACTTCGCTCTCGCAATCAGATGTGTGCTGGCACATCAGACTGGCGTCTTGAGTCATTGCAGCAGAACCAATTGGTACTCTGTCAGCTAATACCGCTCGCTTTGTGGCTTCAGTTAGTGAATGGTTAAAAGTCTATACTAATCTCTTTCACACATAGTATAAAACATTACAAAGGCTATAAAGAATTCTCAATCAACATCTCTGGTGACATAATATCAGGGCAAGTTGGTGCAACATACAACTTTTTTTTTTACCTTCATGTCACATTTATTCGCATTACACAGAAGGCATAGCATATAATGTCTGCAATGCTACACCTGTGCTCATGACTAAATGTAAATGTTTCAAAAAGAAATGACAAAGGTGCGACTTAGGTATACGTTCACAAGTTGTAATATTTAAACTAGTTATATTGTAGACGGTATCGCAGATGAAGCAGATTTGTCGAGTGTGAGACTCATGACCACAGTGTTTGCGAAACTTCTGCTGGTTTCCCTCCTAGATGTGGACTTAAAATGAAGTGCTACCAGTGGAAATGCTATGGCATGAAAACATGACTGACGTGAAATACGCAACAGTCCTCAAGTATTGGAATGCTCTAGGTTAATTGGGATTAAACTCCAACGTGCATCCTACAAAACACTGCAACAGCTTGGTGTAGCCCGCAAAAAGACAGGTATTTATTGCATCCTTCTCCTACTAAAATTCGAGCATTGCGAACAGGAACCGAACTTCCAACCTCATTTTTTGTGGCTTCTCAACCGAGCCACAGCAGTAGGCAGCTTGGACCTTTTCCTTTTCAATAAGTGGCCAAGGGTACAATACCTCATAACATGGGATACATCTAGCTGCTTTCTCTCACAATCTGCACAACAATGCCACACATACCTCGAAATCCTATTAGTCCTCCAGTTAGTGCCCCAGCCATGGTGCCATTTTTCCAGTCTGTCTTGGCACGATGCTGGAGAAGAACAAAAGGAGAACAGATGCATATTTTTTAGACATGTACGCAGTGAGCAGCTTTCTGAAAAATATTGAAGCTTAGAGAATAGCACGAACCTCTCAATGTCTGCATTCTTTTGGTGACATACAGTCAAGCCATCAAGGCTAAAATGATCTTTCACTGTGGGGGCCGCCTACTGCGCCATCAACGAACAAGGAAAGAGAACACACTCGCTTTCGGCGTAATCTATTGGCAAACAAAGTAACCAGTCACGGCTGGTAGACAGGCGCTGCTGGATTGCACTCTCACTACGATAGCGCAACCGGCGGTGCCTGCAGCGCGTCCTCTGTTGTGAACGAATCGACCCTGTTGCGTGAAAGACACTGGGCACAAATAACCAATCACGGCCGGTCACGGCCAGTCTGGTGGCACACGCCTCGAGATCGGCTGCAACGGGTTATTTTGTTTGCCGATAGGTGACGCCGAAAGCGAACGTGTTTTCTATCACTGTTGGTTGATGGCACTAAAAGCGGCCGCTGGCCACGCACTCTCGTGTTCCCTTTAATAAAGGACGACAGAGTGCATCATAACAAGAAGATAGATAAGTTGACATCAAAGGCATGCAGCATGTTTTCATTGTGACAGTTGACAACTCGAACTCTGCTTCAAAATCATTCTAAACGACTACAAAATATAGGTGGAAACTGAGCAGCTGCAATTAGAGTACCAATGCAAAGGAGAGAAAATTCGAAACATCTTTGTCACGAAGATGATGGACTGACAAAGCAGCTTCTCTTACCTGCCAACATATCTAAGACTTTTCACACTACCGTGTAGATTATGTTATACTAAGAAGCACATCGGTCTGTTCATTTGAATTTGATATCTAAGCTGCATCTTGCAAAGTGAAGATGATATATAGGAGGTTATCTAATGAAAATGTCAATGATGAAGATTCATGTGACGAAAAGCTTGTTACCCCAAATGCAATCACACATAGTATGAATCCTTCTAGAAAGCTTGGTCGAAAAACGGCTGTGTGCCAGAGTCTGTGGCAATATTTATGGTTTATGTCACTTTTGAACTAATTCAGTATACGGTTCATTATCGTTACTCGTAGACCGCACGAAGGTTGTTTCTTTTGTGGAGAAAATTGGGATGTAAGAACAGTAAAGTGTGTTTATCGGCAAACTCCCCAAATAAATCACATTAAAGAAATTTATGGAAGACGCTGCACTATTCCAGGCTTGTCTATGCTGGCCAAGACGAACACACTTACTGACTCAATGGTGCATTCGATGGCAGCGAACATGGCGCCGACAATGGCAAAGTTCTTGGCGTAAGACACGGATTTCGCTTTCATATCGGAAAACACTTGCCGCACTGTCATCTTCGCAGGGTCCACAGCACCGCCGGTGACATTTGGATCCACGCTTGCGGAGAAAAGTCCAAGTGCCGCTCCGAATGCGCCACCTGAACACAACAAGTCACAGAATTTGCTTATTACAGAGATATTAACGTCCATCAATCAACTCAACTATTTCGATTGCAATCAAGCCTGAATCGGACCGAAATGCTAGAGAGATATAACAGCTAGTGCAAATACAGAGATGGGCCCGATCGGAACAGAACGATACACAGTGTGATGACGAGGGAGAAGTCACTCCCATTGTTCTTTTAAACATTTCGGCTTTCTACATAAAATGCCCTCAAGTGAATTGGCAGCAGTGATCATTACAGATTCACTATCATTATGTACTGCACTCTCTGTAGATTTGATGAATATGTTTTGTCATTTAATACCGAAAAAAGTACAAAAACTGAATTTGCCGTTGGTACCAGGCCACCATGGATTATACTTGAACAAAATGGCGGACTCTTTAGCGGCAGTATCCCTATATTTTAGGGACTTAGTATCCCTGGGTGGACCAATCGTCCCAGACTTACCAAATACGGCCTATGTGACAGCATTAAGGTTCATAAATGATTGTTTGAAATGCGAAATTGGAAAATTATCATTGGATAAATTTAAAGATTTTGATCATTTAAGGCATTGCTGGAATAAACGTTGGGGTGTATTTTACCAGTTAGTAGTTATTTATAATAGATTGCGCTGTGCAGTTCCGCAACTAAATTATTACTTAAACGTAGCTGAACTCAAGCTGACCCCATTTTGCATTTCTTGCAACGAAATTGAAACAATTGAACATTTTCTTTTATTCTGTCGTTGTTATTCTGCTCAGAGAATAAGATTTTTAGAAGCCCCATTGCAGATGTTTGGAATAGTAGTAAACGTTAAAGCACTTTTATCACTTGGCGACATTGCGTCAGGTTATTGCCATAGTAATGTATGTTCTACTGTGTTTGACGTCATTAAAAGCAACAAATCACTTATTCAGATTCTTATTCAGTAATTCGTAGTTAATTAAATCAGGAAACAAAAATGGTTTGAGCACTTAGTAATCATTTTCACTTAGTCTCAGTTTTATCTATTTATGGGTGAGCGGTCATCATCATCATTTCGGCCTTGGGTTTACGTAGGGCGATAATCAGAAGTATGATGTAAGCGTTTTCACGGCGAGTGTCATGCAGTTAAATAGAGGCTTTCCACGCCCGAAAAGTGAGAGAACCAAGGTCATTACATAACAATGAAGCCTCACAAAAAGCGAACAGGAGATCACATTTGGTTTAATTTAGAGCAGTTGAAACTCTCGGAAAATTTACGAAACTGGCGGAACATTCTCGGGTGTTTATGGGTCCGAAAACGCAAGCCTAAAAGAAAGCAAGCAGCGAGAAACACGCTAACCGAGAACACAGCTGATGCCGGTCTTGAAGGCGCAGCTTTCGAAGACAGCTTCCACCCGCAATTCATCCCTCGTTTTGATCTTGTGGGGAAACAGGCTGGGGGGAAACACGACGTTTTCTTTGACTCGCTTGTTCGGCCCTATAAGCAAGCCGGTCAACTCTGAGAAATTAATTTCTCGCACATTACTCGTTGTCTCTGTCGTGCTCGAACTGCTGGCAGCGTCCATTTTCAACCGACGCACGCGTTGCCAGATTTTGTTCTGAAAGCGTTGCTCTTGGCCGCGTGCTTGTTTTATTAGCGTTTCTATGACCAATTAATACTGAAAGTAACGTAGTAAATATACCAAATTCTTTCAATACAACAAAAATTTATTATTGCAGTTATAGAATTTTTGAGGGTCTTGACATAGAGTTTGACCAGCCGGTTTTTCTACTTCCGCTTCCGGCTTCGCGAAAAGTCGCGTTTGCGATGGCTTAACGGCGTGGTTGACTGCGGAGGTGAAACGGAGAAACGATTTTTTTTCGCCTTGACGTTGCGTTCTGCTTCTACACTGAGGATTTATAGTGGCACCTCGGTGCTTCGACCATGGCGAGCACAATCCTTCACCGGTTTGTGGGCAGCAGCACCCACATCACGTTCAAGACCCTAGTGAGCAAGCAGTGTTCGGCACCGTGCGCCTCCCGGTTATGGATCGCACAGCGTTTCTTAGCCACACCGACGCCCGCGACGGCGAAAAAGGTTTACCAGAGAGAGAAGCCGCACTGTAATATCGGCACCATCGGTCACGTCGACCACGGTAAGACTACGCTCACGGCTGCCATAACGAAGGTGCTCGCCGAGGAGAAGCTGGCGGCCGCCAAGAAGTACGAGGAGATCGACAACGCACCCGAAGAACAGGCGCGCGGTATCACCATCAACGTCGCTCACGTCGAGTACGCCACGAAGAACAGGCACTACAGCCACACCGACTGCCCCGGTCACGCCGACTACATCAAGAACATGATCACCGGCACCTCTCAGATGGACGGCGCCATTCTGGTAGTGGCCGCGACGGACGGTGCCATGCCCCAGACAAGGGAGCACTTGCTCCTCGCCAAGCAGATCGGCATCGAGCACATAGTGGTCTTTCTGAACAAGGCCGACGCGGCCGACAAGGAGATGCTGGAGCTGGTGGAGATGGAACTTCGCGAGCTCCTCACCGAGTTCGGCTTCAAGGGCGACGAGGTGCCCATCATCACCGGCTCTGCCCTGTGCGCGCTCGAGGACAAGGAGCCCGAACTGGGCCGGCAAGCCGTGCTGAAGCTTCTCGAAACGGTGGACTCTCATATCCCGACGCCCGTGCGCGATCTGGACAAGCATTTCTTGCTTCCCATTGAGTCCGTTCACTCCATCCCCGGCCGTGGCACGGTTGTGACGGGTAGACTCGACCGCGGCACCCTAAAGAAAGGCATGGAGTGCGAGATACTGGGCCACAACAAGTACTTCAAGTCGGCCGTTACGGGCATCGAGACGTACCACAAGATCTTGGAGGAGGCGCAAGCCGGCGACCAACTGGGAGCTCTGGTGAGGGGCGTCAAGCGAGACGAAATTAAGAGGGGAATGGTGCTGTGCAAGCCGGGCACCATTCAACAGCACGACCGCTTCGAGGCGCAGGTGTACGTCCTGAAGAAGGAGGAAGGCGGCAAGGAGAAGCCTATTCTCAAGTACTACCAGCCCACGATGTACTCTAGAACGTTCGACATCACCGCAAGGGTGTTTGTGGAAGGCCGCGACATGGTGATGCCCGGAGAAGACGCAAAGCTGGAAATTCGATTGTTCCAGCCTGTGGCATTGGAGCAAGGGCAGCGTTTTACACTCCGTGAGGGCAGAATTACGGCGGGAACCGGGGTTGTCACAAAGGTCTTGCCAAACTTGAACGAAGAGGAGAGGCTTGACCTCCGCAAGTCCCAGAAACAGAGAGAGAAAGATGCCCTGAAAAAGGCTGCGCAGAAGTCATCGTAGGACGCCTTGGTGCTGATTTTGCCTAGCAAGTTAGACTAAGGCCACTGTAGAGTTTCTAAAACTTTCATTCGTTTCATTTGCTTGTATTGTATTAATAAAAAAAGTCATTGTTATCGTACATTTTGTTTGTCTATTTAAAAAGAATGCCTAGTTGACTCTGAGCCTGCGGTGACAAGGGTTCAAGAGCATAGAGTTAATACACAGAGTTTATATTCAAAAGGGGACCACACTCACCATGAAGTTGAAAAAACGCTCGATAACTAAACTTGGAGTGGGATAAACATATGTTGAATAGAAGTAAGAGAGTTGCTGTTTTCCAGAAACAAAAGTGTTTCTCCTGTAGGTGAGTTCATTGACAGAATGACATGACAAGTAAGATTGGATCATGCTTCATTTTGCGGATGGCTGCCGGTTCGTCGCTTTCCGCTTTTCCTCTAGTTAAGCTCGAGGTCCTCCTTGGGTCCGGTTCCAGAATCACGGCTCCTACATTTCGGCGGGGGTGAAATCAAGAACTTCAGGTGGTCGACATGCATTAATACAGAGTCGACCACTACGGTGGAGCTGCAGAAAGCACCCAACAATTTCTTTCTCAGTCTAACCGAAACAGCGGCTGTATTGCAAACAATATGCTTCAAGAAGCGAATTTGTTGCTCGCGAATTCACTATGTGCAAAGCGTAGACGGAAGCTTTACGCGATTTGCATGGCATTTACCGCTTTATCAGCTTCACCACAGAACACCTATACTGGCTTCACGCAACACCCGCTGCTGTTTTGGCCAAGGGGGCGCCACGGGTGCATTTAAAAGGTTAGAAATGGCGGAGAACGCGCAAGGCGACCAGAGTTGGCGTACCCACTCTTTTCGACAAAATGTCAGGGGCAAAATGTGAGTAAACACTTCCCAAACCATCGGCATCCTGCACTTTGTTCGCTAGCTCGTACGGATGATCGCTTACGTGCCGACAAGTCGTAAGTCCCCCATGTTTCGGCATTGCTCGGGGAAGCGGCACCCCGGCGGGCAATCGCTGCATTTTTTTTTTTTCATCTTGTAAACAAGGAAAACCGCCAGGTTATGCGCGCTTCTCGTCGGTGATATAACGTCCGCTGTATCGCGAAGCGGTCAAGTCGCGACTCTCCGTTGTTGTTTTATCCCAACGTCGAATATTTCTTATCGCGTTGTTTAACGCCCGAGCGTTTTGCTTTGCTAGGTGAATACCCCTGCCGATGTTATTCAGAAGCGAACGAACTTACACTGCCAGTCGAGTCTGAATTGGCTTCGTCCTTGTCACTTTGTTTTGATCGTGAGTCATCCAGATCAATGTTTTCAATGCGATTGTGCTTGGCTCTGTTTTGTTTGTGTTTGATTTTTTTTTCTCTCCCGTTCAGTGAAGAAGCCATTCGTCAAGCGGCGAATCCTCCCTTTCGGAGCGCGACGGAAATGGAGAACCACGTCTTTCAAAAGGCCAGATCCAAGGTGAGCTCTCATAAAAGGCACGATGTTGTGACGTAGGCATAGTTTCACGCCATGGTTTATAGCGTCACGGACGGGCACTCACAGCCAGTAATTTGTAATTCTCAAAATCCCGCTTTCTAAAGCGCGAGATACACTACTACATGATTCAGATGTAACATGCGAGTGATATGTTATTGATGTTTATATTCTGACAGGCATTATCTTAGAACTGCAGTGCTGTGGAGAGTCATGAAAACAATGTTTAACTAGGGGGCATTAAGTTTATAAGAGAGAGAGAATAAAATGAGGGAAAGGCAGGGAGGTTAACCAGAAAATGGAGCATCCGGTTTGCTACCCTGTACTAGGGGAAGGGGGAATGGGGAAGAAAGATTGGAAAGAAAGCGAAGAGGGAAATAGACGCGCGCAAAAAAAGGGGGGGGGGGGAGGGGCCGGGGTGCTACAGTCTATACAATAGGCCGCTGCCACGCAAAAAGTTCAGTAAGGCCTTCACTGATTTTCTGTGAGCACACAAATCATGTCGTCTTTCCAGCACTGATTGTTCAGACAAAGGTGTGTCGTCAAGGCGACCTAACGCAGCAGCTAGTTGCCGTCTTTGCACGCTGTAACGAGGGCAGTGACAGAGAATGTGCTCTATAGTTTCATCGCTGCCGCAATGACCGCAAGCAGCACTGTCTTCCATGCCGATTCGGAAGGCGAAAGCTTTGGTGAAGGCGACATCAAGCCATAGTCGGCAAAGCACCGTTGTCTCGAGTCGAGAGAGTCCAGACGGAGGCCGGAGTCGACGAGACGTGTCCAGTCTATGCAGTCGCGCGTGCCGTAAGCACTCGGCGTTCCACAGGGATTTTAATTCTGCATTAGCGGTTTTTCTAATGGTCATTGCAGCATCAGTCCTTGAAAATGGTATATATTTTTCTTCACCATCTTCGTGTGCTGATCGGGCAGCTGTGTCGGGATGTTCGTTGCCCATTATGCCGCAGTGACTTGGAAGCCACTGAAACGAGATTCTGTGTCCTTCGTCGAAAAGGTGGTGAAGCAGCTCTCTAATTTCCAGCACTAGTTGTTCATGAGGTTCCCGGCGTAAGACGAATATCAAACACTGTAGTACTGCCTTAGAGTCCGTGAAGCACATTCCATTTCTTGGCTTCTTGGTGTTTAATGACTTGAATTGTGCTACGTAGAGCAGCAAGTTTCGCAGCTGTCGATGATGTCTGGTGGGATAAACGAAACTTCACCGTTGTCGTTGTTGCAGGAAAGATGGTGCCGTGACACACACATCACACTGTGGCACTATGGGCATTATACCATTGACGTGTGGCCAAAAACAATGTCGACATAAATGTTGCGACGCTAACAGGCATGTTACATGAACAATTGTCTCATTATCTCTTAGATCTCCTTATTAGCAGCCTGTTAGTGAACATAGAGGGGGCATATATATTGCCGCGACAGGTTAGCCACATTCAAGCAGCCCGCCGCGACCATCGAGGCACGAGCACCAGGCAAGACCCGGCTGGCATGCGCCATGTGCTCGTGCATTCCGGCTACGAAAAAGAGGACGAAAGTTGGATCTGTAGAATTCGACTACTCAGACATAGTCATTCGACTCGTGGGCACAAGTTTGCCCTAATAAATAAGCTTGTTTTATTAGCTTGTCTGCCTCAGCATCGCTAGAATATGGAGTTCAAAAGCCGAGGCTTTTACCCGCTCCATTTCTTGTAAAACATCTAATGACAGGCACCGTAGATTTTTCACAAAGTGTTTTACTCAAGCACTTGTCTAACAACATGCGCTGAGTACTTTTCGTTGAGACATATTTATGCATAATACGTCATTCTTTCTTGTACCGTAGGGTTGCAGTATTACACTTAGGTTGACAGTTTTTTTTATTCTTGGCAATCTTGGGAAAGATACTCCGTCAAATGGTGTGTCTTAATAGCACAGAAAAAGTTTATTACTTTTGTTAGTTACTTGCATGTTCTGCAAGCTCACATAATCGTTGCTCACTTTATTACAAAGCAAAGTTATGGGAGGACGTGTGTGGAATAATACCTTTTGTGGCACCTTTCAATGAAATGCCTTTTTTTTCCTTCCCCCACTTCTTGGACCGCACCACGCTTTCAGGGCACCCACTCTCTCTGCGTTAAGTATAGCATCGGCTCTGGGTTCTTGCCCATGGGATGTCGCAAATATGCCATCTCATTCTCCACAACAGGTTGTGCCCATAGTTTGGCAGAAAAGTGCATTTCAAAGCTAATACAGATGGCATGCATTACAAGTGCTAGGGTGTATGACACAGTAAGCCCACATTGTTAGAGTATACCTTTGCCACTATGTTGTAGTGTGTAAATGAATCAAGGCATAACCTCTGCTGGGTTCATACGTCTGGAAGCTGACGCTTAAATCATTCAAATTTTCATTAAGGTTGAAGACCGTATGTGTGAGTAAAATATCAGCATAGATTGTAAAGTGCAACAACTTGATCATACGTGAAGATACACACATGGCAGAGTGCTAAATTTTTGTGTTATATGAACAGCTCTCATTCACACATTAAATTTGTATGTTTTCCTGTAGTTAGGTTCAGCATTTAAAGAAAGCGGCTTTTACACCTCTAAGGCAGGTGCGCACAAGCCTGCACCCATGAGTGTGTGCTCTAGTCTGGCAGTCACTGACCCCACTATTGGGCAACATATTTGAGTACATGAGCGTGGACATTCCTAGAGTCATGGAGGCTGTTGGCTGCTACACTTAGGTCATCTGGGCCTTCCTAACGCTCTGCAATACATATGCTTGACTGACCATATATATGTGAAATTTACACAATTTGATGCCAGTGTTCTGAAGACCAAATTAAAGGCAAGTGGAAGTTTTAGGATCAGTTATAGTGTATATTGTAACAAGTTATAGTTATAATGTAAATATTCATTCATTCTACAGGCAGTCGTACCACATCTCTTAGGAAACTGAATTCAACAACCCACTCAAATTACATGCCTTAGTTACGTGCTGGCAAGGAGCATTCCTAAAAAAAGTTAAAAAAAAAAGAAAAAAGGAAGTTTCTGTCCAAACACTCCATGTTTGATGTTTCGTTGCACACATGTAACGTAGCTGAACATGTTTTTTGTCAGGGCGGGCTCAGGCATGCTTTGTGTGTTTGTGTCTACAATGCAAATGCAAAATAGGAAAATTTCAGGTAGGAGGGGGGGTTTGAACTCCCTACTTTGGAAATCCCCTCTGGCTATGATAGAATTAAGGATGGTAATGGCTTCACTAAAACAATAGTTTCTACTAAAATATTTCCAGCAGGAGAGATATAAAGCAACAAGAATGATTAACTTAACCACTAGTTCAGTGTTTGTGCTCCTCGCCAATAGTGCATAGAATTGGCAAAAATAGATATTTGCTTCAAATTAGGATGCTTTGTTGCAAAGGGTAGCGTTTCTGCCTTCCTAAGTTCTATCTGACCATGGTTGCCTTTACGCTTCATGGATACTACCCAAAGCGCAAACTAAAATCAGAGTATTGTAATACGTGAACTAAGAAATATGTAAATAACCTTCAGTGCCTGGCCTTTGCTTCACTGCTAACATAAGCTGACTGGCCTTGAGTACAAGGCTCGCTCATTCACATCATGCTTAGTGTTGGTACTGGCTTGGGAAGCTTTCACAGAGGCACCGTTTTTGAGCTGTGTCTTAGGTGGGGAGTGTTATTTGATACCGTGCTGTGAGTTTGAATATTGGACTTAATGATGTTTTTTTCAGGACGAGTACCTCTCGTATGTCGCAAGACTCATCATCCATGTCCGGGAAATGAGTAAGTGTTCAAGTAGCATGCCTCTTTAAAGTGTGTCTAGTTACAGCGAGTGGAATACTGTGCAGCTAAGCACACTGCAACGTGTTGGATTTTGTCAGAAGCCTGACATCATCCACCTTGTGTCGGGTGCACAAGTAGTGTTTCTATCAGGAGCTAGAAAGCATTCTCTCCTAAACACAATCCGTGATTGTGAGAAGAAATAGCTGCGTGCTTCTTAAAAACAAATAAGTGCGCTAACGCATGGCCGTGAGAGTACCGAAGCCGCTGCCAAGCTTAAAATTTTGTACGCCTCGTCTTGCCATGCTGCCTGTTCCTCTTGTTTGCTATCATTTTATGGTTGCTATAGCAACCAGCATCTGGCTGATGTGCACCCGCTTCTTGAACCGTCGGTTTTCATACCAACTGCCGGATGTGCGGTAATTTAAAGTATTCGAGAACTGTATGTGCAGCTGTGTGCACATGTCCTTCTCTCTTCACTTTGCTATAGAGCGTGCAGGTATTTCTTTTAGGTTTGAAACGCCTTAGGGGCCAGTCTTCGTGGCCTCTCCTGCTGTCGTGGTGTGTCATCTAGTCATGGTCCGTCATAAAATGGGGATTTGCCATAATGGGTAAATTCCCCCAGCCACGACCGGTCCCCCAAAAATGAGCAAGGGAATTGCTAGCCCAACGAATGGCCGACGATGTTGGTGGAGCAGAAAAACCTTTTCTTACATGCTATGCCGCTCTCTGGGCACTTGCTTCCGCTACACCACAAAACCCGGTCAGTAATCGCCTTCCTTCCATGCTGTAAGAAACTGAAACTGGGCATGTAGGAATGTTGATAAAAAGCAGCACTATAGGGCAAGTTGCATCCCGACGTGGTTTTCCGATGACGGTAATGGAACGGGAACGCCCTTCTCCACATGCCCCGTTTCAGGCTTGACACCACTGGTACCTCATCGAAGAAATATCTCTCTCAAAACACTACATACTTCACCCTTCCCTGGGTTTTGCATTATGCAGCTGAAACACCCACACCTTCGTGCTTTGCCACTCACGAGGTTTTTTTCTTACCGATGCTTCTTGATCAATTACTCGCTACGATGGCAGAAGGAAAGAAAAATGCGAATTTTATTAAAAAGGAGAGAGCGTTGCTCATGGACTTTGTTAAAAAGTATCGCAGCGTAACGGAAAATGAAAAGACGAATGTGATGTCAGTGGCAGACAAGAAGAAAAAATGGGATCAGTTAGGAGAGTTCAGCAGCAAGAGCGACGTGGGGCTGCACACCGAGCAGCAGCTACTCAAGTCCTGGGACAAATTGAAAGAAAAGTGGCGCGGGGCCGAGACAATTGGCACGAAGGAGTGGTTTCAGACTGGTGAGTCGTTTTCATTACCTGTGGTTTTTCACCAATGCAATGCTGTCATTGTATGCCCTTTTATGAAATGTATTATGACAATAATTGAATGTAATGAAAATGATGCTCCTTTTGGTGGCTGAAGACTGGACTGTTGGCACATGCAAGACACACTTTGGCCCATTGGAAATGTCCGAAATGTGATTTTAACCATAAATGTCTGTCTTTTTGTAATCGTGTTCCAATGATAGCCAGTGCTGCTACTGTAATGTTGTCCAGTGGTGTTTGCAAAGAAGTGCTGTCATTGTAATTTCCACTTGATGTTTATGCAAATATTAATAAGCACTAATGCACATTGCAAAGAAAACTGTGTCTAAATTAACAATGCTTTCTTTGTTCCCAGGTGCTAAACGTGAAAGAGCTTCAGCCAACCCTGCAGACAGCACTGGGGACGTGGATGCACTAGAAGAATCCTCAATGGAGCCGAACACAGTCGAACAAATGGAAAGTGCCGAGCCTACTTCCTCTGCCCTTGCCGAGACAGCACTCGCAGGACAAAAGACAGCTAGAGCATCAGAACTGGAGGAAGAAGTCAAGGCACGCCGGGAAGCTATTGAGGAAGAAAGAAAGCTCAGGCGGGAGGAACACTTCTTTCGCATGCGCATGTTGCGAGCAGAAGCGAAAGAGAGAAAAGCTATCAATGACCAAAAGTTGAAGAATGCACAAGCAAAGGCCCGGCTCCTGAAATTAAAAGTGAAGCTGCTGAACAAGCAGCAACAATAAAGCACGCATTTATGTCAGGACTGATTGCTTGTCGAGTGTTCTTGAGAGTAGTAGTCCGAAATAATGTGCCTGCGGTTTCTGAATTGCGTCTTCAGTGTCCAGCAGCACTGGTTCGCCTGGGGCAGAGCCAGAAAGTGATGCAGATGACTCTGGCTGCATGACCTAGCTGTTCTGGGGGGCAGAGGATCGTTATGATACTGGCTGAAATTATGTAGCATAGCACTTGCTGCAATTACCAGTAAAGGTGTGGTCATCTTTATTTGCAAATCGTCTCTGTTAACTTTCCAGTGCTGAGAACCTCTCTCTCTCATCACAGAGCATCTTGTTTTCTTGCGAGACCGGTTGTACCTGAAACATGTGCACTTTCAATTGAAGCATTACTCTGAAAGTTGAATGCTTTGCACTGCTGCCATCATTCTGCTTACCTATTCCACATTTTAAGGGTCCTTTAGAGCATAGAGTTTCCCAATATTAACCAGAGGGAACTCTAGCTCTGTGATGGTTTAGTCACCATGGAAATGGCGGGTAGTACACGGATTTTGCCTAATCTTCTTCCTTGAAGCTTTGAGTGGCCTTGCGGCTTTGTTTATTACTGTGTTTTGTGTTCGCTTTGCATGAAAAAATGGATTACTATAAACTGCGTGAGTTGATTTGAATAAATCAGTCTAAAAAGTTTAAGGGCGTGAAGTGGAACTGCTGAAAATTTGCTAAACTTCATGCGTAAAAGGCAATCCAGGCCCCACAAAAACAAATGGAGTCGACAGAACGAAGTTCATGCGAATCCATGTACTATACATTCTTCACATGCTTGCTGAAGCACCTTGTTTTGCAGCTCACATAGACGCTAGTGCCAAACTTCCCTCTGTTGTATAATTAGGAAAGTCTGCTCAAGGGGAATCGTGAGATAGCAATGGCATGCATAGCCCATGTCTCCCAAAAGCACGCTGGGAAAATCGCCCTCTTCATAGCAAACTCGAGCGTGGCTGTTGTCAAATATTTCGCTGTTGGCTTGAGCTAGGTTGGATGGTCTTGACATTGAAAAACTACATTCAAGGTCTCGTGGCAGCCTGCAGCACCAGGCGTGATATATTCTCAATATTTCAAGCCGATTCTAATATGTATTTCAAGTGTGGAGTACTATGGGGGCTCGGCCTGTCATATGCTGTCATGGTATGCCGTCGTAGCTTGGCGTAATGCAGGCAAAACCATGACTAGCATGTCTATCTGTAGGATACTGAGCGCGCGCTCATGCAAAGGGAAAGTCTGCTTCCTCTTGTTCATCTGGTGCCATGATGATGATAAGTACGGAGAACTTTTAAGGGCTTGGGCAAGTTGTATGCTGTCGTAGGCTGATGTTGTTTGGCATAACGCAGACAAAATTACGTATAAGAATACAAAAGAAAGGAAGTAAGGCTGAAATTGAAAGAGAAATAAATGGAAGAAGAATATCAAAAATAAAACGAACGAGAAATAGGTGAATAGGAGAAAGAAACAAATAGAAATAAAAAAAGACATAAAAATGGGAAAAGAGGAAAAGGAATAAAGAAAGGAGAAAAGAAAATCGAAGAGAGACGAAGAAGGCTGTGAGTCTTATGCTGTCGTAGGCGGTTGTCCCTTGGCATAACGCAGGCAAAATTACGTATAAGAATAGAAAAGAAAGGAAGCAAGGCAGAAATTGAAAGAGGAATAAATGGAAAAAGCATATCAAAAATAAAAAGAACGAGAAATAGGGGAAGAAAAGGAAAAATAAATAGAAATGAAAAAGACAAAAACGGAAAAGGAGGAAAAGGAACAAAGAAAGGAGAAAATAAAATCGAAGAGAAACGAAGAAGGCTGTGATAAGATATTGTCACATTAATGGGAGAAAGAAACAGTACCACCCAGCTGTTGCCTATCAATGGTGTCAAATATAAAGCTGCAGGTGGTCCACTCAAAAGTGACAAAATGAACGAGGTGCTCCGCATGTCGCCTTCAAACTGCACGGCATTTAGAACTCGCCTCATCGAATACCGAGCACACAGGCTCTTCAAGGAATGTCTCCCCATGGCCCATGTGACAAGGTACTGTACAGCTAAACTATGCATGTGCTTTCGTTTCCGAATTCTGCAGTTCATGTCGAATTGGCGTAGTTTCGGCTCGGATGTGTACATAAGAGCCAACATTAGCTTTAGTAGCGAGGTTTGCAGTGACATGATGTGGTTATCACGAGCAGTTGCTAAGAGCAGTCATTAGTATACTGAAAAAAATTGCTGTGCTTCAATCCATGAGTTTACTGTACAAAGGGTGGTGGAGGCTGAACTGCAATTTTTTCTCTGTAAGCCTTTGTTGAAAGAACACTCAATATTGAACATTAATGTATTGCCCATGCCCTAACAGAATGTACCTATTTGTTTTTCAGTTCTCCTTTTTATTAGTTTTTAATCTCACTTTTTCACCACTTTTGCTAAGCATGATGTCGCTACATTGTTACCCTCGCCGTCAAACTATCGTATGAAGGAGACTTTGGTGCAATGAACGTTTAAAAGTTGTGACCTTTGACTTTTTTTTTCATGAACTTGTGCTGCAGCTTTCACAATTGTGTGTTTACATCATAAGTTGAATCTACCTTCAGATTGCACTTGGGGAGGGGGGGGAGCTATGGGAGAAGCTCGAGATTTGCAAGATAAGAGGCAGCCGCATCAGTGCAGTCTCTTCTGACATCTGGCATGATTAGTTTTAAGAAGTTTGTTTTAAATAGCTACTGTTTCTTTGATTTAACTGTTAAAATTCTATGATAAGCTCGTTACTTCTGTCACATCACACATTCTTTAAGAAGCGAGAGCAGCATCAGAACTTTAGTGGCAACTTCATTGCTGAAGACATGTTGTTAGCTGGAAAGAAAACGGGGCAGGCTGACTGTTGTTGCTTAAAAAAAATAACTCGCTGACGCATTTAGTTGGGCTAGTTGGTACTGACTGAATGAATTCATTATATCTCAGACTACACGATGACACGAGCGGTTCACCTGTGTCAATCTGGGTGGTCTGTAGTTTACTTTTATAGTATAATGGATTTATTTTGTTGCCTAAAACTTTGGTGAAGTGGCTTTGTTAGAATGACACCACTGTGTTGAACGGCATGTGTTGCTGACTTGATTATATTAAACACTCCTCCCTCCACCAAACTGGTTATGTTTGTTATGGAACCCACCAGCTATGCTACTGCAGATTTCGATGTCGCAGGCTTGATTCTGTGCTTAGGCAGCTGTATTGTGTTGAAGATGAATACCAAAAATGCACATGCTCGCTGTCTCCGCTGCACTTTGGTCAAGTAACACCGGGTGGTCAAAACTATTGATAAGTCCACTGAGATTTCTCATTGCCAAATTGTTGCGTAGGGATATTTAACTCTGTCCACCGACCGATAAATGTTTATTGCTCTTTATAAACAGGATGAATTTTGAATTCAGAATGTGCCCCTCTTCATCAATTGGGCATTGACCACCTTATCAGTTAACATTTATTCAGTTTATGCGACCTTTATACATGTCCACCATCGTTTTTATTATCACCAACTTTTGTCATCTATTCGCACCACACACACCTTTCACGCCATGGTCATGATTTTATTACTTGTATGTTTTTACCCGCCTTACCGCGAGAAATTTTATGGCCCTTATACAGCCGCTAATCACAATCATTGTCCACATTCTTTATCCCATGAACTGGCGCTCTTTGGCCATCAAATGGCCCTTGCGACAAAAAACACCATATATCATCAGTTTATGCGACCATTTAATTAATTGGATTATGATTAATTTTCCGAAGGAATTCATAATGTGCCCATCTTCATCGATTGGGCGCTGACCGCCTTATCAGTGAACGTTTGTTCAGTTAATGCAACCGTTCAATTAACTTAGTGCATCGGCTCCTGAACAGTGCAAGAACATCATCGCTGATGCGTGGCGTTGCCATCTGGTGGCGGAAAGCGAGCACAAAACGATCCACGTGCGGCGGATAGCCGGCAGGTGGCGACGCTAAGCACTAGTAGTGCAAAATAGTGAGTGGTTCATTCTACAGGTGGCAGCTGCGTTCTTGCTATTGTAGATAGTGCGGTTGTGTAAAGTTTGCCAAGCCGTTGTGGTATAACTTCGCCTGCTGTCGCTGTAATAATAGTTAATCGCGGGAATTGTGCTTACTAGACTATCTAACGCAAAGTAAAGCAGCTATAAAACGCCGTTAATTAGATCTTCGCCAACGCATGAGCCCGCATTTTCGTTGAAATTTTTGCTTCTAACATAGGATCGCTGTAGTAGGCGGAAATTACGGGGTCACTTAAGCGAAATTAATGCATGCCATCCGCTCATTGATTCTTGCATTGGTCGTTAGTCAGCAAGTCTTACCAGTGGAGGAGCGAGAGTGGATCAGTTTTTCATCTAACTTCTTCCCCCCCCCCCCCCATTTTTTTTGCCGTATTGCTGAGCAAAGTTAGTAAAGACTGCTTTAACGCAATTGCAGTGAAGTAAACAAGTGAAGTTTAGCTTCGCGTGGCTTATTTGCTAGCTTGTCACGGTGACACCTTGTGGACGTCATTTTAAGATCTGCTGACATAAGCTTTGGAAGTGGAATAGTGGCGTCATTGTTAGGGTTGCTTGGAGGCACTGACGTGGCAGCTTTTTTCTCTCATTTTTGATGCGTTTGGTGCTGCATTCCCCTCTCTTAAGCGGAACCGGTTCTTTAACCTTTTCTGTGGTTAGTACGTACGATACTCCGATGGCGCTACCTCATTGATCGATTAATGAAAGCGTTATTTAATTTTGCTGTCTCCCGCAGGCGAACCAGGGCAGGGACAGTTGAGAAAGAGGGGCCTCTAATTTATTCACTGTCCGTATTGTGGTTTTAAGACTGAATTACGTTGCACATGTAGACATTGGACCATATTCCGGTCCACTTCATGCAATCAGTGCACGAGAACATTTCAGTCAAGCGCGGTGATGTGAGTTTTAGGATGATTGCGCGCACTGAATCGGGAAATAGTGAAAAACAACGACAACAAAACAATAAGCTTAGATAGAGACGGTGTAAAGCGGGAAGGAAAGCTTCACCACTAATCTCGTTGCTAGCGTAGTAGAGGTGATGCCATGGCATATGTACGCGGTGAGATTGTTTCATCATGGTGACTCTCTTGCCGAACGCGCTGCGTTGCCGGCATGCTGTGTATTCAGCCCCCCCCCCCCCTCACACACACAAACACACACACACACACACACACACACACACACACACACACACACACACACACACACACACACACACACACACACACATCGTCAGGGTTGGCTTTTCCGCATAAAAGCTAGCCACGAGGGGGTGCACCCTTTACAGGGGACAGATCTGGTTTTGACGCCGTCGGCTCAGTGCTTTCTTTGATTCCGTTCGTATACTAAATGTAATCTATAATATATAACGGCGGACAAGTGCTATCGCACGCGTACACGCGGGAGGAATCATTTCCGTAGCTTTTTCGAAGGCTGAATGTGGCGCCCGTCGTGCTGGCTCATTAGCGGGCGCCGTCGGGGAGGGGATCGGGGGACGGCGCGTTGCCAGCGGCGACGTGCGTCAGATGAAGCGCTTATTTTACTACCCTCGCGCGCGCATTTTTATGGGCCTTCTTGTGATCTGTGGCGTTAACGGGCTTCCCGCTCTTCCACCCTTGTGTATCCCTTGTGTCTATTCGTTGCGTATGTTGGCGTATTCTTTCTGCCTTAACTTCTCCCTAAAGGGGGATCGCCGCGGCGAAATGGTAGTGGAGCCCGCTATTTTCGCCTTATAGCTGCTCAGTCTGGCGTGCTATCGGATGCATACTGCCCGGCTACGTCGGCGTTTCTTGTTTTTTTTTTCCTTTCCGGGGATGGGGAGGTAGTTGGGGGCGCGTCAGTTATCGTCATAGACGTGGGCGTCGCGTTAATTATTTGCGCGGTGAGGCGAGTTGGACCTTTTCCTCTTTTGTCTCCGCGCAGGCCACCACGTTCTTCCTTTCTTTCCTTCTTTCTTTCTTTCTTTTTTCAGGGATGCTGTTCACAGTACTCCGATGACGTTTTTCTCTCCCCAATCTCCAATCCTTGCCGACGTTTCCCAATAATTCTTTCCGAAGGATCCTTCGCTCGCCTATAAGACACGCACGCACGCACACACGCACACGCACGCACACACGCACACACACACACACACACACACACACACACACACACACACACACACACACACACACACACACACACACACACACACACTTAATCAAGCAAAGGAGAAGAAAGAGGGCAAGGAGGGAAGCGGAGAAAGGGGCAAGGGTGGCTGCTGCTGGCTCTTCTCTGCGCAGCTTGTTTAGCCGCCGCAATTGGCCAGTTGGAGCAGTGACGCAAGTTGTGACGTGATTCGTTACGTCATGCCCGTGCCTCGTCGACTCTCGCGCCGTCGATCGGCAGTGCTGTCCGCCATGAGCGCACCTATATTTCTTTCGTTTTCGTTTCGCCTGTTTTTTTTATTACTTAGCGCTTGGCCGTACCGTAACTAGCTTTCTTTGTCTAATATTTCTCTCGTTTGTTTGCGCGCTTTTCGGGTGTATGTGTTAAGTCTTTGTGTTAAGGGTTTTTCTTTAACATTTAATGTTTTTGCGTTTCTGTCACATTACGGAAAGGTGTATCAGCCGTGAGCGGCCAATATGCCAAATACACTAAGAGACCCCAGGCTCCGTGGTAGTGTTTAGTGTCGTGAAAGAGCCGGAGCACTGCGGGGTATGTTTTACCCTTAACTGGCGGCGATCGCAAGCATGGCTGTGTTGTGTTATGTGTTCACGTTTCTCCTGCCGTTACGTTTAGTGGCAAGTGTTCGAGGGATAATTCAAAGAGACAGGATGCAGGAGGAGGACGAAATATTGCAATCTTGTGAAACGCACCTCTGTTTCACTCCGTGAGATTGCCCTGAACTCCTTGTTAGCTTTTTTTTTGTTTTGTGTTCTCCGTTGCATAATCTGAGCGTGTTGTTATGGAATCGCACTGACGGTGCTTTCCGTGCACTTCCTTTCCCTTTGTTTTTCTATTATCATTTTTATTTCTCTTGTAATAGATTGTGTTGGTGAGGCAGTGCTTCAATTTATACTTGCCCTCGGAATTCTCCTATGACTGAGAGTGTCCGGTCTTCGTGTTTGTCTTTTCTCGTTCATTTTTCGCCTCCATGTTTTTTCTTCTTCTTTTTCTTGTTCGAAGCTTGCTTTATGTCGAGTGTGGTATGCCAGCGACGCAGCCGCGACAGAATATGGATCGCGTTCTGGACGTTCTCTCTCTTTCTCTTTTTTGGTGAACTGGGAATTTGCGTCATCATGGTTACGGGCTTTCGAACGTTGTCTGATCTGACGTTTATTTCACTGTCATTCTAAATAAAAAAATAAGATTATCTTGACGCGAATGCGCTTTCGCAGTAATGCCTGTACTGTTCGTTCCGACTGCTTTGCCGCACAACATGGAGCGTAAATTTGGTTTTTTTCTCGTTAATTTTTTTGTCTATTGGAAGGAATTTGTCAAGCTGTCACCTTATGCGTACAGTCGGCCAAACTCTAATACGCACCACGCCAGTGTATTTCGAAATTGCTGTCTTCGTTGTCTTGTGGGAGGGGGGGGGGCTGAAACAGAACTCTGCCCCCCCCCCCCATTCCCATTTCAATGAAGAACTGTGCGCACGCATACAATCCGCCCCCCCCCCCCCATTTTCCCTTTTTTGGGGGTCACTCTCTTCTGTTTTTGTCGTTCTCAATTCACGACCGCACGCGTTATGTGTCACGACGTTCGCTGTTTTTTTCTGCCTAATTATACAATTAATTGCACAATTACTGCATGACACTCTCCGCGGGCGTAGTGACGGCGAAGCCTACCTACACACTTGTGGGCGCGTCTGAGCTCTCCCGAACGGGGTGGTAAGGAAACGGTGGCCTGAACCCGAGAAGGGCGAGAGTTGGGGCCGTGCTTCCGCAAATCCTTCATTTCCCGCGCCTCCCCCTCCTCTTGTTCTGCCTCGCGAAGCCGGAAGCGAGGCCACGTTTGCCGGAAGGAGATGACGTTGACCGAACACCTCTGCGGCGACGCAAGGAAATAGGAGGAGGAGGCGCTCGATGAGGCGGAATGCGTGCGTGGTGGCTGTTTATTATGACGTTGTGTCGTGAAAGTTGCATATTTTTCTGAAGAAAGTTTTCGAAGGAGTAACGTTAACCACACGAAGATGATGATGAGTTGCAAGGAGAGCGTGGTAAACGCCGAATAAAGCGGGACATTTAAGGTCGCATTTTTTTTATTATTATTAAGGTAATGCCTTAGATGCCTCATAAAACGCGAAATGTTGCCTTCGACACGACGGATGGAAAGAGATCATCCTATGACGTCATGGGACGTCGCAGGTTGCCGAAATTGGTGACGTAATCATGAAGATAGTACATGGCGTTGACGCTTTGCGAAAGCTGGGCTGATCACGGAGGCTATGCAGAGCCATTTGCATTTCAGAAAGTGTCCGAGATTGGGGGGGGGGGGAATCGTTGATACAGTCGACAGATAAGAAAAAATAGGAATAGGGCTTTCGCCTTGGAGTCGTCTTAGGCACATACGTTAAAGATTATGTGAGCTACATTTTATTATTATTATTATTATTATTATTATTATTATTATTATTATTATTATTATTATTATTATTATTATTATTATTATATGGCTAGAAATGCATCTGGATCTTGTTCCAGCACTGCCACATTATTACCATTGTCATCACTTCACTGCCGACGAAATCGCGCCGACCTGCTATTTCATTGCAAACGATTTCACTGTATGTTATCCTGCCCTGTACTTTTCAGTTGTGTAAATTTTTGGATTCCGCGTAAGTTAACCAGAGAGAATTGACCATTTTCATGTACCTGCCAATTTCTTTCGACGCTCCACCGATCACAGAATACAAAGTCTCTATAATGTTAACTTTGATGATCTTGATGTTTTTCACAGTCCACTGTAAATTTTTTTTTGATCCCAGCTCTGCGCTGTCTTAACATAGTGTTTCACAATGTACATATTCTTCCCTTTCCCGTCTTTTAGCAACGTTTTTACGTAGTTGTGTATATTCCCCTTTATTTTTCACTCCCATTCTGTGATTCTCGTCTTGTATTTTTATTCCAATTTTGCGCCTATTTCTTTTTGTCTGTGGGATTTCACTGTTTTTTATTTTATTCCTTTTTATGAAGACTACCTGTATTATATTGTTTATTTTTATCGTTTTATTTTTGCCTGCACCTGCTTTAAAATTTTTTGGTTGTTCCAGGGCACTTTAAATAAATGATTGATTGATTGGTTATCCTTATTTTTTCTAATACAATATGTATATGTACTATGAGCCCCAAATGAAACCTGAACAGCGGCAAGCCTTCGCGATAGTATAGCGAGTGCCGTCCACTTATCAGCATACGAACAGGCACACCTACATGCGCAAAGCTGCCGAGCAGGATGCAGGTGCCTGTCAATGGTGGTATACCTGGACGACACGCTCTACACTATCGCAAAGGCTTAGCGCTGTTCGGGTTTCGCCGATAGTACACATTTTTTGTGTATGGTGAGTTATCCGCGGATAAAATCCTGACGAGGGTCCCGTAAGCGGAGACTGCGACGGGATCCTGGGAATCTAGTGTGCGTCTCGCTGCATTAAAAAAGGGGATACATTTAATATGTAAACATGAAAGAAAAAAGAAGTGACAAAACAGCACACATTAAGGCGAAGAGTATGCATTTTGAGTGTGTAAAGTTGCTCACTGAGAAAAGGGTGGACATTTAATAAACGAAGCATATAACAGCGGAGTGCATGACGTTTAACCGTATGGTCTTATACTTGTGGTATTGTAATTGCAATGTATTGAAATGTGATTGTATTACGAGTAAGTATCGCAAAACCAAGTACACATGCTCGTTAAGTGCATGATATTCGCGAAATTTGTCACCCTAATATTAAAAGAGTCCCCCGGCGGAACGTTCTCTTTACAGGCGCAGGCCTCGAAAGCGATGAGATTTATCGCGCTGTAGCGCGCAGCTAAGTTATACAAAGTAGTTATAATGCCCGCGCTTTGCACTGCTGAGGAAGGAGAGGGGGGAGGGGTTGACATTGATAGAGTATATGTATAGAAAGCTGCGTGGCGCGCAGATACTGGGAATCCGTTTTGGCTATAGGAAAAGTATGATTTATGGCGACGCCGCGGTTTCTGAGCGTGCGCACGGACTGCTCCCGAACTCAAGATCCTTGTATTTTTATTTATTTTTTGTTGGCTGTGTATGAGTGACAGAGTAACTATAACGATAATAATGAAAAGCCGTCAGATTTTGTGCAGTTTGCTGGTTTCACTAGCATAATAGATTCACCGACGGCGTTTTGCCAAGTTTGCGTAGTTTTTTGGCTTGTGCACTATAGCGTTGGCAGAGTGTTAGCTGTCAGGGTATGTCGGCAATGCGAGCTAATTGAGGGACATAGCACGGTCTTCTCACATTTATCGCAGTGATGGAAGTGCTGCTCCAAACTGCTTCAAAAGAGAAGTGCTGCTCCAAAGTGCAATATTTGCTAGTAACTGCTCCAAACCTGCTCCAAAATGGTGTTGGCAAACTAAGAAGAATGAGATTGAACCACGGGACCATCCTCAAGCGGTACACTTGCAAGGGGTGTCCTCCACAGCCTGAACACCAGAAAAGTCCTGACTCTCTTGACCCTCCCCGCCCATGATTTACGCCAACTACACTGCTTGTATACCAGCTGCGTACTAACATACATATTTAATAATACCTATAAATATTAATTAGATGCCTATGTGATGTTTTAGACTTCAGGAGCCGTTAAGAACATGCATCTGCTCCGAAAACACCAATAGCAACCCTAAGGTATAGCATTTTTTTTTCTGCTCTGAAGACACTTAAGGCTGGCTCCAGAATCTGCTCCAAAAAGCAAAATGTCGCTTCCATCACTCTTATCGGTGAGTCTACACTCCTTTGTTATTGTCATGTTTCTATTCCGTTCAGCTGTTTATTGAATAGTATGTAAAGTAACAATTGAAGAGCTCCAGGCACACGCCGTATACGGTGATGGCGTAGCCAAGGTGTGGCCCACCAGGCTTGTAGCCCCCTTCCCTCCCACCCTGAATGGTTTTTGCCATGGAATACAGTGCGCAAAACGACTATAATTGGCTGCCCGGCTCTCCCTTCAGTCGACGAGGTGCCGCCATTTCGCCGCGAAAAATTTTTTGCCTACGCCTTTGGCCGCTGTAGTCTGGTGCGGAGTGTGCTTTACTGGCGAGCCGGAGGTCTCGGGTTCGATTGCAGCCGCGATGGTCGCATTTTCGATGGAGGCCGTGCATACTAGGATTGCTGAGGCGCGCGTTAAACAACCCCGGGTGGTCGACATTTCCGGAACACTCCACACGGCGTGCCCCCTGGTTTCGAAATGTGAAACCCCAAGAAATAATTATTAGTTCTGTTCGTACGCTTTGTTGGGGGGGATTCTCGGAGTAGTGTTTCAAGGGGCTTCAGAAAAGAAGAAAAAAGAAATCGCATCGAGCTCGAAACAAAACAAAAAGTAGGAGTTCAAAGAACATTGACTGAATCGGAGTTGAGAAGTGCCCGCTTTCTGTGGTGATTATCGATCGGTGGGCCCGGCTGCCTTCGACGGCAATGCGCCCTTGATTGCCCCCTGCTCTTTTTTTCTTTCGGTTATTCGAAGCTCGAATGGAATTACTCCTCGTTTACGTTTTGTTTTCTTTTTTTTTTGCAACAACTAAATCCCATCTGTACGCCCACGTTTTGCGCTTTCTGGGTTCATTGAAACTCTGAACACAATGAAGACAATGGCTGGGAGGTTACAAAAAAAAAAAGAAACAAAAATGGAAGAACCTTCTTGTTTCAGAGCGTTCGCTTAACCCGATTGAAAAACGCGAAGCGGTTAGGTGCCGGAACGGCGGGTCGCGTTCGATATTTACGATTCCGGCTTAAAGTGAGATTAGAAAGCCCGCTCGATCGAATGAATTACGCAAAAAAAAAAACGCTCTTTTTCATCGGGATGCTCTTGACTGTACCACGGGGCTGGTGGAGAGAGGATATCGCCAGTGCTGGAATGCCGTGTATACTTGTGTATGTGCCGCACACGTCTTTTTCCCTTCGATATTTTGGCGGGAAACTCGCTGGTGCGGCCATCACGAGGAGAAAACAAAACAAAAAAAAAACAAAATGGCTCGTTTGTTTTCTTGCGTTGTTTTTTCCAGCGATGCTTGCCATAATTGGTGAACTGCAGTACTCGCTGGTGCTGGGAGAAATGAGAAATAAACTTTTTACTTTTACGCGGTTGCTATAGGATGTTCTTTCTCGCCGACGTCGTCCTATTTTTGATCGTCGTCGCATTCTGTCCAAGTTCAGGCCGTAGCTCGTTCTGCGGGCCCGGGATGTGGCAGATGTCGTAATTGTCCTGGTGGAACAGGGACCCCCCCCCCCCCCCCCCGCTTTTTTTTTTCTTTTGAATATGAGCAAAACTTCACCGTCCGTTCCGTCCAATTCTTTCGAGCTTCCCGTCACCTCGAATCTTTACTCCCCTGTCTTGAAGGAAACCCGACCACCCCTCTGTTAGAAAATCTAGTGGCCCGCAACGAATGTCCCCTTCAGTCTTCCAGTCGGATGTTGTTTCGTGGACGGCAGGATCGTGGATGCAGCCGTTATTAAATACCGGGAGTATACCTGTATTCGTTTTTCTATTTATTACATTTTTTGGTACACACGTGACCCCATCGTACGACTCACTTTAGGAGAGTTGTGTGGTGCGTAACACTTTTTTGGGTAGTCGTTTTCACTCTCTTCGGGATAGTGGTGGAATGCATAGCGCTGTTTGGAGAGTTACGGTGACTCTCGCACCCCTTTTCAAACAAGAGTCGAAGTGACTCCCTTGAAAGAGAATCACACATGTATACCAGAGAGACGGAAATTACGCTAGTGGTACTTGAAAGCGACAAGAATTCACTCTTTGTGTGCCCCGCCCATCGCCCGCCCGAAAAAAAAAAACAAAACAAAAAGACTTCAAATTCTCACACCGCACAAGAAACAGCACTTGCTAACCTTATCAAAAATTGAGGGTGCGACTAATACATGGATAATTTTCCGGTATTTTATTATTCAAGGAAGGGGGGGGGGGGACGATTCTCGCCGCTAAGTTCTGTGGATGGCTATTACACGGATGTAGGCCCAATACACGAGAATATACGGTACATAATCGTGCGTTCGTTTTTGTTTCTTTTCGCTGCAAAGTCTTTACGACGTATCCTCCCGCGATGTGCGCATGCACGGAACGCAGTATACGCCTTGTGTAGTTTTTGCACTGTGGAACTCGAGCGAGCTTCAAGCTGCGTACGCCTTTGACCGTGCGTGGCTTTGAATATGTGAAGAGCGTATATATATGTATACTCGCTCGTAACGTGGAATAGTACCCGCGGTTCCACAGGAGTATACCTCGGACGGGACGACGTTCGTGGGCTCAGAGTATACTGCTCAGAGATTCAGAGCACGTTTCCTTCGTCGCGTATATTTATAACTTCTTAAAAAAAGAAAAGCCGAAATTATAGCGGCTCCAAACCCTTGGCCGGAGGACATTTGCGGCTTTGGGCTTCTTCGTCCGCTTGTACGCCTTCTTTTTTCCTCTCCGTCATAATCCGTGGTGTTTTGTGTTTACTTGTTAGCCGTTCTATCTTTATGTTCCCTCCGTCTTTCTTTCATAATCATTTGTCGTCGGCTGTTTTCTTGTCCTTGCGACTTAACCCCCTCGCATCTTAGCCACCCTCTCTCTATCTATACATATACATTTTTTTCACTTTATGAACGCGTAGCCCGCAAAAGAATAGCCGTCTTTGTTTGCGATATGGCTTTAGAATAAGGACCAGCAGAGAAGTTGCACACCGAGGGGGCTAAACGTTTTAAAAAAAGGAAACCTCCAGCCGATACCCGTTCTTGTGTAGATTTCGAGAAACTCTCTGCTTTCATAATTGTTGTGAAGTAGTCGAGGGTGTCCGGCATTTGTGCGCCTTGTCATATAGCGGCAAGGTGCGTACCGAGAGGTCCTGCAACACTTTTTGTTTGGAAGCAGTCGCGGAGGCCCACCGTTTACACGACGCTTGATTGCCGCCCCAAAAAATGCTCGTGGGCTCGATCTCGGGAGCGGCTGTCGCGTCTCCATTGAAGAGAAATACGGCGTCTCTCATATTCCTGTGGTGGTTTTGGGACGTTTAACCCCACGCATCAATCGTTCAAGCAAGTTGTTTAACGCCAGTTCAGCTGTCGGGTACTGGTATACATTGCGTCGCCGTTCTTGAAATGACCAACCCATTTTTATATTTTTTTATTTAAAACTCCTAGCGCTGCCGTGCCGAGCGTTTCACTTTGCGTTGCTCCAGCCTTTATTACATTGTCGTCGCTCGACGCAGCGCACATTGCTTGGCATGTCTGGCTCGTTTACGAGCGCAAAGCAATACGCGAGATAGTTGCGGACATTACGCTTCCCCCCGAGCGGGAAAAAGAAATTGCACAGCAAGCACGACTTGGTAAACGATATGCTTGTTTATAAACGGGCAGCGACGAACGGCCGGGACCGCTCGAGGGCTGATAAAGGAAGAAAGGCGTGAGTGTAGGAAGGAAGGGAGGGAAGGGAGGGGGAAGTAAGGGACATACGAACGACAACGAGGAAATTTGTTCGGACAAAAACTGGCCGCGCCTTCGCGGCGCTGGAGCTATCGCAGCGCTTGCAACGTCATCGTGTCATCCGACGGTTTCGTTCCGCCGCCACTGGACGTCGGCCAATCGCGAGGCACGGTCGTCGAAAGCTAGGGAAAAAAGGGGAAAGGCTCGCGCACGCGCAGTCGGATCTCGCGCGGTGGAGGGAACAGGAGAGTGCGTGTTGGTTTAGAAGAGGAAAGGGATTCGGTCGGTTTTGGTATGGTTGGGGAGAGGTTGGAGGAAGGGAGAAAACGGGTGTGGGAATACTGAGCAGGTCGAACGGGCCTGGGGAAAAGGCAGTGACGAAAATGCGAAGGGTTGGCGAAAGGGAATGGTTGAAGATGGGAAGAAGGAAGGTGTTGTGTCACGAAGCCAAGAACGTGAGTGGTTTGCGAGGAGTGGGAGAGGCGAAAGAGCTGTGTATTACCAACACCAACTGGAAAGAGGGTGTTGGTATTACGGGCGTAGTTTGGCGCGGGAAAGGAGGACTGTTGGAAATAGCTCGCGCTTGGTTTAGTTTTCACGCTTGTGTGTCTGAGAGGGGTGGCGAGGGAGGAAATAGGGAGAGGGCAGTCACGGATGGGGATCGGGGGAAAGAAAGGGAGCGACTAGGAAACTGGATTCCTCGTTTTATGGCAGCAGTGGGTGACCGTAAGGAAAAGGGAAAACGGGTGGCTGAGGGAAGGAGCGAGAGTTCTTCGTTTGTTGCTGAGGAGAGGCGGAAGTGAGGATAGTGGTGGCGAGAGTCAACAGGAAAGAAAGCGCCTGGGCGAGGGGAGCAAGCTCGAGTTGGAGGGCGAGGTCCTTCACAGATGATAAACAAAATGGAATAAGGAAAATGCCTGTCACGACAAAGGACAGAATGAGAACAAGTGGAGCAGGGAGAGGAAAAGGGATGACAGAGGGCGCTCGCGGCGAGAGGGGCGCACGGGATGCTGGGGAAAGGTGGTCGGGCAAGGGGAGGTGGCTCTCGGGGAACCCCGAGAATCCTCTCGCTGCTCCACGGCGCCCCCTCCCCGCCCGCTGCGCTAGCGTGCGTCGACCCGGCGACGGGAGTGCGCGCTGGCGGGCTAGCGTACGTGCTTTGCCGCCTTCTCCGTCCCGGCAACTCGCGTCGTTTTTGGGGACGCCAGGTCCGCTCTTCGCCAGCTCGCTGCGCCGCTGCTGCTGCTGCCGCCGCCGCCACATCGCCTGGCCTCCGGTATTTCCTCCTCTCCTCGACGCGGTCGGGATCCTGGGATTATTTTGCGTGTCTGCGGCGGGGAAAAGACCCAAGGCCGTCTCCTCTTCTTCAGCCCCGGCGAAAACAGCCATCGCGGCCTGTTCGTCGCAGCCTTACCGCTGCTTCTTCTTTATCTTCATCCCGGATTTTTTTCTTTAGTTGGTGCTCCTTTTGTTATGCCTACTTACTAGCCTTCTGTTCGTGGGGTTCGTACTCCTTACCCGCCCTGATCATTTTTTACTGTTGTTTCGCTTACGACATCCTACTTTTTCCCCCTTTTATTTACCCTTCCTTAGTTCGCAACACTGGCCCCATTTCTGGTGGTCGTGGCCTTTCCCGATTTTCTTCTTGTTTTGTATGCCTGTGTATGTTTTTTCGCGCCTTCAGCAATTCTATTCCTTTCTTTTTTTTTCTTTTTGTCTACTCGTCTCAGTGTTGTCTGTCTGGTGTAGATATGGGGAGCATTGCCCTTATTCCTTTCTTCATTTTCTTCTCCGAACGGCGTCCCTTCCACTCTCTTACGTTTCTTTTCCCAACTTCCTTTCCTTTCAATAGCTTTGTCCCGTTGTGAATGAGCTGAAGATTCACGAGACCGACTTCCTCCGTCCCGTATCGGTCAGCTACCGTGCTCTACTTTTATATCTCTGTTACTTTGTTCGTCTTGTTTCGTTTCTTCGGCGGCGGTCATTTTTGGCTCCTGCTCGTGTGTGTGGCCGTAACTTCTTGGACTCAAGCTGTTGACCGACTTCACCAGCATTTCTTTTAGTCTTTCCATATTGCGTTCGGCAAGAGTCCAGATGATGTGGGCTTTTAAGATTCCTCAAACTTTTTTTAAAAATTCTTTACGGCTCTGTCCCGCAGTTATGACATTGCTAACGATTATGGTGATAATTCTTGATAACGCTCCTCTGGCTATTCGCATTTCAGCATCACGCTTTGTCTAGCGCATTTTTAAATTCTTTTCGTTGTTTTTATTTTCCGTTCGGTAAAGTCCAAATGGTGCTGCACGCAGTCGGGTTTTCGAAGTTCCCTCTCGTTTTGTTTATTATCATTATTTTCTTCGGTTTGGGACACGGTCATTTAGTTGTTGCTCACTTACGGTATTGATGCTGGTAAGTAGTTAAGCCCGCCGTTGCCTTTTCTTAATCACTGTCGTGCATCCTTCTTTATTGTACCGAATTCTCCCGTGTGTGGGCTCGCGATTATTGCGGATTCTGGGATAGGTGCTCGCTCTTCTCCCTAATTATTCTCATCACCGCAACTTCAGGTCTCGTACTTCGACGCCTCTTTCTTTTTATCTTTTTCAGCAGTCCATATTTTCGGAAGTAGTTTGTGTTCCTTTCTCACACGATGTAAGCGGACTTCCGTTTCCGACAAGGCAGTCTTTTTTTTTTATGGTGTACAACTTAACGTGTATTTCCTTACATCGCAGTGTTCCTATAATGTGGCCGTTCCGTCAGTGGTGCGTTCCGACGGCGTTTTCCTTGCTTCCAAATGTGCAACCTAATTTTTCGATCATTTGCTCTCCATGCGTTTGCAGAGCCTCTGTTCCAGCAGCTTAAAAAAAGATTAAAAAAACGCCCGTGCTGTGAGCCGTCCGTTCGTCCCTATTCCTCGACGTGCATGGTATCCCTATTGTTGCCTTTCCCGTCGGATCCTTTTTTCCCTATCACCGCGCCCTGCAAGGTTTGTTGAGACACCGTCCCTCCCTGCGGGCTTGTAATTAAGGCTAGGCACGACATCTAGCCCCTTCCTTCTCTTCGCACGTCGCCGCTTCCGTTGTCGTTTCCACTCGGCCCGCTCATTTGCTTCGCATGTCTACGCTGCGGGGCTGGTACGCGCTTATTCGATTCGAGCTTTCAAGCCTTCCCATTCGTCTCCATCTCCGTTTCGCTTTACCTCGCGAATGCCTAGCTGTTCTTTCCGATTGCCGGTGTTGTTGCGCGCGTTGAATTTCCTGAAATTAACTAGAGGGGACTCTTGGCGCTGCGATCGTCCGGCGACCACGGCAATGATGGGTAGCATACAGCCGGCCAAAACTTTAGCTATTGTGCGCAGCCGCCACTTTTTTTTTTGTCTATCAGTGCCATATTACGGAACGAAGTTGCATAAACTTGCTTCGTCCGCGTGCGCTTTGTGGGCGTACACTTGACCTTAATTCAACTGAACCTGATTCATTCGTACGACAAGATACACAGAAAAAAACTGCCACTCATGCACGATAGTTGAAAATTTTGCCGACTGTACATGGTAGCTCATGGACTGGCCTAGTCTTCGTGCTTGCCCCGCCGCGGTGGTCTAGTGGCTAAGGTACTCGGCTGCTGACCCGCAGGGCGCGGGTTCGAATCCCGGCTGCGGCGGCTGCATTTCCGATGGAGGCGGAAATGTTGTAGGCCCGTGTGCTCAGATTTGGGTGCACGTTAAAGAACCCCAGGTGGTCTAAATTTCCGGAGCCCTCCACTACGGCGTCTCTCATAATCATATAGTGGTTTTGGGACGTTAAACCCCACATATCAATCAATTATTTTTCGTGCTTGCGGGTGGTGAACCAACTTGTGGCTTCGTCTGTGGCTGTGTTTCGGTTTCGTTTCGAATAAATGAACAAACCGCTTTGAACTTCGAGACCGTATTTGAATTGGTGAGCTTAAAAAAAGATTAAGGCTGTGAAGCGTAACTTATTTGCTGATTGTCGTTTCGTGACAAGGCAGCTTCGAGCCGCGCGAAGCCAGACGGAACGCAAAGTACGAAGACTAGGCCAATCCCTCTACTACCCATAATTCTCGTGCTCGCCGAAGCGCCATGTGTTGCAGCTCCCACAGACAATATAGCGCCGGAGTTCTCTCTAATGTATGTATAGCAAACTCTATGCATGGTTATGCGGCAATGTGCGCGTCTTCGTGATGCCGTGCTTAAACAATGTTTCGGTTGCCTTACTTGTTCGCGTAAGTGCTTTATCTTATCGGCGGTTTTAGAATAGCGCACGCAGGGTTGGCGTACCTTGGGTACGATACGCTATTAGGCGGTTTCCGTACAGGACGCGCAGAGGTTTGCGTTCGCGTTTATCGCCGCTGCGCATGCGTGACACGTCATCCTCGTGAGTGCCCACGTTAAGTTACGGAAATAAAGTATCGCACCCTACAAACGCAATTTCTGCGTACCCTGTTCTAAAGCCGTCTTTTTTTTTTTTTGATAGGGCGCAGGACGCATGCGCATTGGCGACAATTGAATAAATAGAGCTTTGCGTATGCGGTATTATATTGCTTGTTGTTTTTTTTTTTGTGGCGGGCTCTCAATGTTGTGTTACTTTCTGCGTAAGTGCTCTGCGGTTGAGTCGTTTTTTCGGTGCTTTTATTTGTGAACACTTGCGCGTCGAGCGAGGGACTCTCTGAGCGTAACCTTATTGTGAGAAATTTCCTCTCTCCACAGGGGCGCGTGAGTAAAGGTTCGTGTGGAAATAACACAGGTGGTTCCCTTTCTTTTTTATCTGCTGTATTTTTTCCCCCTTTGTAGGCCATTGCGGGAGCAACTTGTTTTACCCTTTTACCGCCTGCGGTACTGTAGTCGGGCAGGGAGAACATCTCTACTTTTATGAGTCGTGGTCGGTTATTTCCTTCAATTTTGTTTTTTTCGCGCGCGCGCGCGCGCGCGCGTGTGTGTGTGTGTGTGTGTGTGTGTGTGTGTGTGTGTGTGTGTGTGTCGTCAGCTTAACGCGAGTCGGTCTCTCTCAGGCATCATCATCGTCATCAGCCTGCCTTATGTCCACTTCAAAACGAATGCATCTCTTACGGTAGCTTTTAGCGCGAAATTCCGTCCTTTTCTTTATTTTGCGCTGCAAATTGCAGTAAGAATCAAACGACTCGCCCAACAAGTAACTCTACTGAATGCATCTCCCGGCGATCTCAAATTTACCCTGTCCCGCGGCAGCTCGTTTCGTTGTATGCCCCCAATTTTTAAATCTTCGTTGCACCACTAACCAACCCTCTTGTGAGTAGTTCTCATAACGTGGACATTTCCAACTCTACTTTGCCCCTTTTAGTGTATACTAGGATATCGGCCAGCCCTGTTTGTAGGTAATATCAATCAGTAGATCATATTGATCTGCTTAGGAACAACTCACTGGTAGGAATAACGGTACAGGCATTCTTCTCTGTGGTTCAAAAAGTGCTTTTTTTCTGAGCTGAATCTAAGGAAAGAAACAGCAAAAAAAAAACAAATAGCCGATCTTTTTTTCTGTTTTTTTTTATAATCCTTGCTGACATTTTGGGTGTCTGGCTCTTTTTCTGCGTCAGTTTCATTCGGTGTAGGGCTTCTTATGTTTCGCACTTTTGATAGGGAAGGAGCTCTCTGAGCTCTCGTTGCTCGAGTACCCTTCGAAGAATCGGCTTTCCTGTGTGGTCCTTCCTTTCTATCTTCTTTCCATATACCCTTGTCGGATCGACCCCCTAGCGTGTCGTATCGATTCGCTACTTCTTCGGCGAACTCGTGCTATGTGGCGAAGTGGGAAGAAGACTTTCGAAGGAAACTTACTGTCTGACACGACTGCGGTGGCCAGGGACGTCTCCCGTCATCTCCGAAGGGCCACTGATTCCTTGCGTTGGCCGCTGTCGACATTGACGTTCCGATCCATGCTCGGTAGTCTAACATTTTCTCGTCTCTAACAGAGTTTCCGATGCGATTCGTTCCGTCTTCCTGTCATGCCAATATCACCTGTCGCCGCTCAGCCTTTCCCTGGCATCGGCTTTCCCGGGCCTGGATCGATGCTTGACGCTTGAAGCTCTCTCTGGCATTTCCCGCTCGTTTCTCGACCAGCGGCTGCGCCGAATTTTCGCAGTAGCTAATGAACCTCGGATTAAGTAGTCGGCCGCATGCGTTCCTGGACGTGCGGAAGTCGATTGGGTTCTGCTTTCCCGGATTGATTTTTAAGCTAATTATTGCGGTCTTTCCAGCGAGGATTCGAGAACTGTATGTACGAACGTCTCTGGTGCTTTGTAGTTTCAGCGATTTTTTGTTCTGTGGTTTCAAGAGCAGTTTTCATGTCGCTCTTGTGGGGCAAAGTTCTCTATTGATCTGATCCGAGGCCAAGTTCTGTACTGGTCTGAATTGACGTGAGGTTCTCTATTGGTCCAGTTTGAGATTGGCCTAACTTGAGGTCAGGTATTCTGTGGATCGAACTGAAGACGAGGTTCTCCTATTTGTCTAGCTTGAAGTAGAGATCACTCTTTGTTCGACTGGGGGTAAAGGTCTCTATTGGCCTAAATGGATGTAAGGTTTTCTATTGGTCTAACTTGAAGTGTAAATTATCTATTGGTTCTCCACCGGAACTTAAGGCAAGTTTTCATATTGGCTTTATGCTGTTGTAGCTAGAAAATGATGTCCTCTATTTATTATGTGCTGGAATTTTAGGTGAAGTTCTTTATTCCCGGTGTCGTAGAAAGGTAGTACGATGTTCTTAGTTCATCACGTATGCAACTCACTCACGTTCTCTGTAAGTTTTCCTATGAGTACCAATGTTGTTGCATTCGATAGACACGCTGAAGTTGCGCTCGTTGGAAGCTTCCGAGGATTGCTTGCATTGGTGGAAAACTTCTGCAATGTCAACCAGAGTTTCTTTTGTGAGTGAGGATTGGCAAGTTCCTTGGGAGATCGCGATGTTCTCAACATTTAGCATTTTATGACGTCACGGAGTTTAGTTAGGTTTGCAGTGTAAGAAGCCTGATGTGGCTATCCAATTTCGAATGACTAGATTTTGAAGTCGCTCATGTTCATTATGTTATGACCTTTCAGGAAGTTCCAGATAAAGTAGGGCAGCTCTGCGAAGTCGTTCACGTTCTTTTATAAATGCTGAAGAATTGTCTATAGCAGTAGGGGTGAAGTTCCAGATCTTCTGGCATTTATAAACTTTGTCCGTGTTCTATCTTTGTCACCATTGCAGAAACGCCCGAGATAGTGTTCAAGTTGTCAAAATTTTACGCATTTGAAGCCGCTAAGATTCGCTACCTTGGGGTAGTTGAGAATCGCTGGAAGTGGCGAAGTTATGGGAGTTCTTTCATGTGACCTCTCTCACCAGGCTCCTCTCTTTTTCTGTCGTTGTTACTGTGGTTGTAATATTTTAGAGCAAGCGCTGAACGATTTCAATTTTTTATATAGGCCTGAAGTCCCTCGAATTCTGTTTGTTTCAACACTTGGAAAGTGTATATCGAAAAGAAGTTTCTTCAACTGGGGCATTGCATCGTTGCCATTTTCATCATATTGCATTATCTTTTTACAGGCTTTGATAGTTATTTTGTTATAATGTCATTAGTTCTTCACAGTTCTGGTAGGGAGCTGCTTTCGCTCCTTGTAAACACTGTATCCAATCCGGCTCTGTTTGTTTTCTCCTCGTTTACATTTTTGCACTTTTATTTGTCATGATTGTCGCCCTGCTTATTTTGCTCTCAAGGCCATGCATCTTTATGCTTTCTCGATTCACAAGGTGTTAATTTTGTTGTGACATTTTGTTGTTGGCTTCAGACTGCATCTGATTTTAATCCACACCCCCCTCCCCTCTGTATTGGCGTATGCTCGTTAACCCGGCATTAACTCAGTTTGGTGGTGGTATAAATTGTTTTCATCTCCTTAACGGTGCTGCCTCTATACTAAAGAAAAAAAAAAACGAGTTTGCGACTTGTGTCGCAGACAAACTAAGCCACAACTTAGGTGGAAGTGCCTTTCTGTGCTGGCACCCCCCCCCCCCCCCCATATTTCACAACGCATGTTGGATACGGTTCGCCAATGTTCTTAATTAAATTTTCTGGTAATACTTTTCAACTTACATATTGCTCATTTGGCCAAATTTAGCACGACATTCGTATTTTTATTTTCCTTCCTTTACTTTTCTTTTGCAGCAGACTAACGTTGTTCATAATAAAGTTCACACTAGCAAACAAGCGATGATGGTAACGAGTAACAATGTAGAACGCCTATACGCTCTTAATCAGGTCCCGCTTAAGGTACTAGATATAGCTAGTAAACCGGGTATTTTTCGTCTGGTTTCCTAGATGTAGCCAGCATTTTACCAGGACTGAATTGATAAGAGTGTACAATCAGGCTAGCGTTGTTCACAGTAGAATTAAGATCTGCAATGTCTCACTGAGGAGCAAACAAGTAATGATGGTAACGAGGAACAGTGTAGAACACCTGTACAATATTTTTTTCTTTAGTCTGTCGTCTTTTTTTTTTCAATATACATTAGGCGTCAATTCTTGGCGCTTTGTTTATACACAAGGAACATGCTGGGATATTGATTCGCTTCTTCCTGTACAATGGCTTGTGTTTGTCAGCGGGAAATGTTAAATTACCACAATGATTCGGTTGGAAAGGACGGCGGTTCACGACCAACGTGGGTGTTTTAGAGGCCGTGTGTAAGCCGTAGTCATTGCCTCTCTCTGTTTGCGCTGTCACTCGGCAGGCGACGACCCCTGGCATTCTGCTTCGCCTACGCCGCTGTGCTGCTGCTGTCTCCTGCGCCGCGAATGGTGCACGGTGTGTCATGCTGACGCCGGATGGAGGAGCTGTGACGGTCGGCGCGGGAAAAGATCGCGGGTACAGCGACGTTTTCCCCGCGGGACGCTTTCCTCTTCATCTTCTTCACTGAAGAGCTGGATCCACAACGTTCAGCCGCTGTTCGCCGGGTGTCGTACGACGTTCCGTGAACTGCCTGCAACGCTGGCCCCGTCTTCGGTGGATTCGTCTGCTCGCATCTTATCTGCCCCGTGAATTCGTCTGCCGCGATCAAGTTGCTCTGACGCTCTTTTCAGTGGATCCCGTCTTCTGTGGATTCGTCTGCTCGCATATTGTCTGCCCCGTAAATTCGTCTGTCTTTCGCAGCCTGCTCCGATTTCGTCTGCCGTGAACCCGCTGCTCTGACGCTCTTTTCAGTGGATTTGTCTGCTCTGACCTCGTCTTCTGCGACGCTGTCAACGCTGTTTTCAGTGAGTTAGTCTGCTCTGACTTCGTCTGCACTGCGTCTGCCGTGAACAGACTGTTCTTTCCCTTTCTTCGGTGAATTCGTCTGCTCGGCCCTCGAGTGCAGTGAGTGATAATCGTTCGCTGCGGACCGTCAGCAGTTGATTGTTCTACTGTGAAGTTCGTCCGCTCAGAGACCCCACCTGCAGAGAATTCGTCTGCTATGAAGTCGTGATTGATGTCGTCCTCTTCGAATCTGGCTGCTAACCCTACCTACCGTCCTCCCTGTTCATTGGCGTTCTCTTCTTCCCGAGGACATTTGAGCACGGGGAAAAAAACTACAGTAGCGCACTCGGTGTCTCCTTGTTGTTGGGGGCGTCTCTGACGCGCTTCGCCTCTGACGTTATCGCGCCGTGCGTCGACGGAAAGCTTCTGGCGTTATTGAACTTGACAAGTAGGATCGTCGCACGTAAAGCTTCACCGAGGCGTTTCCGGTTGCTTCAAGCGCAGTGCAGGACGCTGAGATAGAAAAAATCAGTGCTGTGTCTATTGGTGTGAAAGACTCGCGTTGGCGTGCGACACTAAAGGTTGATGTGGACAAGAGTTGTTGGCTCGCTCCCAGCTACGCTGTTGACATCGTGACCATGTGTGTTACACGGTCTCGCATCATAAATGAATTTCTGGGGGCGGATTTCGGGAATATTGGATTCCGAGCTATCGTTTTTAAATAGTGTTTTTCTTTTTATTGCCATACTATTCAAAGGCGTTATACGTGAATTCAACGTCTTCCGGAACATCCGTCAAACTTCTATTCGCCTATAGTCCGTCAGCGTGCAACTTTCTTTAGCGATGTGTTTAGCGTAAAAAACCTTCAGTATAGATCGTAGAGAGAGGTTTTGTGTTTGCAGTTGTCGACCGTTCGATGCCTGTTTTATTCCTTCTGAACTGTCTACGCCATCGATAGAACTTACGGACGTTTCGCCGAGTTGAGTTGAGTTGTCCGTTGACGTGAGGAGTGCAGGCGTTTGGACGCCGACATTTGGCCGTGACCTAAACCCGAGCGACACCTCCGTTGACGTCGCCGACTCACGCACTCGGCAGCGCCTCCCCACTCGAACTCGGAGGACTGCGACGCTGGCATCGGAGCCGACATGTTCTATATCACGACATGTAAGTATGCTCTCTTCCACGCACGCATTTGTTCCTTCGGGGTATTGTCACGCATACGGTATTGATGTGCTTGGTTTTAAACCCACAAAACTGCTGCCTTCGGCAACGTCATGACCATGTGGCAATATCTGGTATTTATTGTACCTTGACATGGTTCGAACTTAACATTTTTTTTTAACACGAAAGTGTTTTATGCCGGGTTCCACCAAGACTTTAGTGACGCATTTCCGTCACGGAAATGACGCCAAAAAAAATAGACCTGGATCAGAAATCAAAGAAGTTCCGTCACCGGGAGTGGAACCCACGATCTCTGTCGGAGACAACAGGTACTGGGCACACTGTCCACTGCGTCACGGTCGCACACTTTGTGGGCATCTTAAAAACACGCTTTTTTTTTATATCTACCACTGTCCCATCGCAGTGCTCTAGGTAAAGTGCAATAATGCATCGTGCCCGTGACATCCACGTTAGTTTCTTCGCCTCGTTTCTACGCGTCCGTGCTCAATATCACTGCACTGCAAACGTTAAGCTGCTTCTGTAAGGCGACGTTTTACTTTCGTGTTACAGCGATTCTCATGATGGAGAGATCAACCGTGCTTTTTTTAAGCTTTATCAGCTAAAGTCCGGAGGCCCGTGGCTTAGCGCACATCAGGCCGCTTCCGCGACGGGACAGTTTGGCCTATGGGAGTGCCGCCGCATTCGTGGGTGGTCTGGGAAACCTGAAAGTTGTGCGTGTGCGTCCGAGACTCCTCAGATCGATTGCTGACCGATGCTGTTTAAGGGCCACCTACCGAAGAGCATTCCCAGAGCATGTGGTGTGTATAAAGTGGCGCTAAACCGCGACATTTGGTACACGAGGGCACGTCAAGATAAACTTTTACAGAGGAAGGCCCGCGGGTTCGGATACGTTTCAGTGTGAAGCAATCTTGATCTCTGCGCCTGCGCTCTGCTTATCTTCCGGTCTGGAGGAGGAAATACTCTCGTCTGCATAGCGAAGTGTTGAGTAGTTTTATTGCAATCAGTTGGTTGACCCCGCTTTGCTTCGCCGTGAGCGTTTTTCTGTCTATTTTTCTCCGACATAAGAATGTCCGTTCGTTTCTCAGTTTAAACACATGACCGCGTTTGTTCTG